>JAOUQU010011156.1:0-18431 GCA_028566735.1 Ammoglanis amapaensis | reverse complement strand
CCTGCATTTTGTAAAGTTGCTTTGAGACAATATCTATTGGAAAAAGCACTATATAAATAAAGTTGACTTGACTTGACAACTTCCTTCCCTTTCTTTGTTATTTGGGTTAACATTTCGCTTTGTTTGCAGATGCAGTTTTCAAATTAGTTGGCCAAAATAAAATTTAATACAAAAACATAAAAAGATTCAATACATTTCTGCTCCCTAGAAAAGTCTGTTAACTACTTCAGCAGTGGCAAAATCATGAACAATACTTAAACTACTTTTCATTCATATTCTTAAGTTTGGCTATACAGTCTAGCACATATACATATAGTAAATATACACTGCAAAGCTTTAATAAACATTGTGTGTGAGTTTCACATATATGCCTTAATTTTTCTCTGAGAGATCAATAAAGTGTCTGTCCATTTGTCTATCTGTCGGTCTATCTATCGGTCTGTCTTGGTTTCATAAAACACAGTGCAATATTTTAAACAAAATTTTCTGTTTATTTTTGCTTACAAACTTTACAATTTGTAAAAAATTCCAGATTTTGCCATTTGATATTAAGGTAGAAAATTAAGGAAGGCAAATTGTAACAGCATATCATGCAAGGAGACAAATGCCTCCATTATAACAGCACCTTGGACGGAAAAAAAAACCTACCGGTGTTGTTTTTCTTTCCTTTCTTCATTTTGCTTGTCAGTGCAAAGTATGTGTAAAATGGCAACAAATGCATAGACAGAAAGAGCTTGATAGCTGGTACCCTTGATTCAAAGCATTTGTGATCATTATAACCATAAATCAACACAAGATCTTCTACAAATAATTGATAAAATATGTTAATCACCAACAGAAATCCCACATTATGCATATTAGGGTTGCACCGGATGGTACTTTTTTGATATCCTGCCGGAATCGGAAAGCACCGGATCTCTGAAGCACTATCCTGCCGGAACTGGAATCGAAACCACTTCACTTCACACTTCACCCCACACCCCTTACAGGAGGAGCTTGGGAAGGACCACTACTTTCAAATGTATATATTGTGTGTTACTCTGCAGATCAGTCTTGCTCTGCTGAATCCTCAATACACTCTTGTACTTTGATACTGCTGGAATAAAAATTTTTATCGAGTCTGGAGAGACATCCTTTTTACTTACAGTACACAGTAACTTAGTCAATTTAGGTGGCATCAAAAGGTTGCATACATCCAGCAGACGCATTTTGCTATGTATGTGGCCATTTTATAAGGTGAAAAAGTACTCTGTGGAAGCATCTGCTAAGATGTGTGAGGCCTACAATGCATACTTCGGCATGCCTGTTGGTGACCAAGACAAACCATGGGCTCCTCATTTCATTTCTTAAGCTGTCTAAAGCAAAGATCAAAGCTGGTGTCTTCGTCGGACCACAAATCAAGATGATCATAAAGTGCAGTAAATTTCCCAAGAAGCTGAATAGGAAGGAGAGACCAGCTTGGAACAGTTTTGTCGCAATGGTTCGCGGCTTCCTAGGCAATCATAAAGATGAAAACTATTGTACAACTGGTCCAGACTCTGATAAAGAACTATGCTGCAATGGGCTGCAGGATGTCACTCAAAATTCATATCCTTGATGCTCATTTTGATAAGTTCAAAGAGAACATGGGAGCTTATTCAGAGGAGCAAGGCGAGCGTTTCCACCAGGACATTATGAACTTTGAACGCTGTTACCAAGGACAATATAATGAGAACATGATGGGCGACTATATTTGGGGATTGATTTGTGAATCTGATTTGCAGTATAGTCGTAAACCTCGGAAAACCACACACTTCTGAACAGCTTTTGGTAATCGGTGTAAATTTGCAATGCCTATAGTGTTCTTAGTCTGACTGTATAAATGAGAAGATGCAAAATCGTCTGTTTCTATAAGAAAAATTCATAACTTTCATTGCCGTGATCACAAAAGCGAAGTTTATGATGAATATAAGCTATTTTTAATTTGTTTTGGAATTGGAATATAACATTAAAAAGCTGGGAACAAAAATTGTGTTAAATAGTGTAATCAATAGTCTAACCGATGGAAAAAGTTGTAATTGTCAGCCATACAGTGAACTTTTTCTTGACATTAACCAAATAAAAACATGGTAAACGAATTACACCATGTCAGTTAGACCCAGAACATATTCTGCAAGTAGGTTATTGTTTCTTCTATGCTGAAATGGACGAGCCTTTAAAATGAACCTGAACTGTGTTGGATGATTTTCTAAATGATCACGGTGTTTATGGTAAGAGGTAGATGTACTGCCTACCAGCAGACATCTACTAAATTAGAAAAATGTCTCCTGTGGCACATAAAACAAATTAAACACTTTTTATTGTCCAGGTAACAAAATACGTTTTTTTCCACATATATACAAAAGATACAGACTTAAGGGGATATAAAAATGACATTACAAAAGCCACACACATCTCTGTTTTAAGTCACAGAGTAACATTACATGGCCATAAGCAACTAAATCTCATTTATGTTCTGTAATTAGGAAGATAATCTCTGCTTTTTAAAATATTTGCGTTTGAATTCTAGAAATGTACCAGATGATTCAGATACATCTGCTTTTCCTAAAGAATTAAAATGCTGTTTCTTCTTTGGGCTGACAGACCAAGCACCTGTCAACAAAGGACATGTTTAAACAAAAAAAATAAATTACATTTTTTCCAGTTTAAAATGCTACAAGCAATTTCACCTCGTGTAGAGGTTAGAAAAATATATTCCAACTTAAGTTTAAAATTGTTTGATACATCAAATACATTAGCACTATTTTAGTAAATTGATGCGCCAATTGAGATATGCACTACTTGCAATTTTCTGGACTCACTCATTAACAAATTTTATCTTAAAGATTACCACAACCAAAGTCATGTTTACCTGTTGATTTCCATGTTCTTTTTGTCTCAGTTACAACTTTATCATTTGAACCTGACATTTAAAAAAACAACAAAAAAAGCCCACATTAAATTTAAACGTAAACTAAAATGTAATAATATAACAAATACAGGATGCAAGGATGCAATGCTTACCACAGTCGAAACTGGCAGACTGATCAGCATCCGAGGAAGAAGTGAATTCAGTTAAGTTAAACGAATCTGGCAGAACTCTGAAGTCCAGGGCAAGGTTCGAATCATCTTTCCTTTTTCTCTCAGGACGCCTTGTAAACTTCTTCAAAAGTAAACGATTTGGGTTTCTCTGGGCATTCAAACAATCTTGTCTCTTAAAAGAAAGTGATGCCAACTTTCCTCTTTTTTTCAGTGTTCTGATGTTATCCTCCCTGGTTAAACAGAGTCTTTCCTTTAATTGATCTGAATGTCCTTGTTTGTCAGCCAGAGGGAATTTCCTTTTATAATTTGTAGATCTAAATTCATGTGTTTGTTTATCGTTTTGATGTAATAAAGCTTTAATTTGAGAAAATGCTGAAGATTTATGCGAGGTCACAGATGTGTCAGCAGAATCCTTCTCTAAATCAAAAATATCTGAACATTTTTGTGTTTGAGACTCAACGTCTAGCTTCTTTGAGGGCATATATGCATATTGTTCAGCATTCTTACTTTCACTAGTGCTTGAATTGTCATTGCCATAAGAACTTACTCTTATATTAAGAGTTTCTGGAGGGTGATGAACAGTATTTGATTCCCCGATTCCAGAAGAACATTTCCTACGGTATCCTATAGACTGAGTGCCCCTTCGATAAGATGAGCCATACAACGCAAGATTTATTGTTTTTTCAGCAGTACTGGCATTTGGAGTTATAATCTCCTTTCTATTGGTGTTTAATTGAAGACTAACATCTGTATCTAAATGGAAAGATTTGTCAAATTCGCGTTGACTGCAACAGGTTTGGTGGGTCTTTCTTTTTTTAACAGTGTCAGATCTGTAATGTGAAATGTTCTCTGGGAACTGGTGTGAGACAGGTGACAAGGTGTTCTTTGGCATAAACACTGCATTTACCAGTTTTTCCACCTCCTGCTTGTCAGAGATGACTTCAATAATCTCTAGGTCCACCACATTATTATTTAGGATTGCCTTTTGCTCACATTTACAGCGCCCTCGATTTCTGTAACCTAAAACTTTGAACCATTTAGCAATACAACAGTAGCTATCGATTTGAGATTGTTCAGTTACTTGGTTTAAACTTTTGTTTCCTATTTCCATTGTCATTTCTGTGTCCGTTTGCATTATATCCTTAGACATCTGGTCAGATAACTCAATAATGTCCTGACCATTGCTATTCATCTGAGTTTCCACCAAGTTCCTTTGTGTTGTGTACACTATTTCATGCAAATGTGTCTTACTGCTTTTAGAAATGCTCAGTTTATTTACATTGGTATCATCCGTTTCAGGCACTTCTTCAGTTGATAAACTTTTCATTATTACATTCTCAACACTATTACAGCTTATCACTAACGGAAGTTTAGTTCCTTCTTGTTCAACGTTCTCTGTGACATGAATAGACCCTCCGCTTTTATTATTTATGAACACTTTTTTGGTTCTTTCTGCTTTGTCTCTTTTTACGACTGGAATTATTTTGTGCTTAGGTGATAATGGTTTGGGCTGTTTTAATTCTGTATTTGTTTTCATATCTGCAGTCTTCTCCTTGTCAAGCTTATTAAGGTTCCTCTGTACCTTCTCCAGTTCATCGTTTACTTGTGATTTGTTATGCGAGGTCATAATGAATGATGGATATTCATCATCATCAATATCAGGAGGTTTTTCCGTTACATTTAACCAGCTTGAATTATACATCGTTTCTGGTGGTGCATAATCATGTTTTAAGATGTGATATTCTGATGCAACTCGGTTCAAGTTTTCTTCTGAAACTGTTTTGAGAATAACTGTATCTTTTTTTCCATAATAAAGATTTACTTCTTTCAGAATGTTCGCATAAAGTCTGGATTTCGACATTTGGCATACATTTTGAAAATCTCCATTCCAGTACAAGTTTAGAATCTCTTGTGTAGGACAGGAAATTTGAAGATTTTTTAGATGCAGCTTTTGCATCTGCTCTAGTTTAAAAATCAAATCTTGCAATCTTTGAAGAGACCACTCGGTTACTAGTAGGGCACAACCTTCGTCAAATAATTTGCAACCCTGTCCACTAAAACAAGGCACTGATTTATCCATCGGAGTGGAAAGTTCTTCGGTTTTGCTGGAAAACTCGATGTGCTTGAAAACTTCACCTGCCATGATTGACTGAAATCTATGATGACTTTCAGTTCGTTTTGCATCAACAATGGATTTCAACGTGTTACTAGACAATTCTTCATTCTTAGAAAGTGTTTTACCCTCAGCATTCTGAGGAACTGTTATTGATTTTGATTGCAATGCTTGTGGAATATCTGTTTGCATGGTATTGCTTAAAGTTATTAAACTATTTCCGGAGAAGTATTTCGTATTAGCATGCTTTTCACTCTCAACTTGTTGAGAATCCCCACTTGCAAATGCAGTTTTTGATAATTCTTTTGGAACATCTGTTTGGATCTCATTTTTTGAGGTTAATCCGCATGCAACATCCTTCAATTGTGTTACCTGATGAATTTTTTTTGGCAAAGATCCTGCTTCAATTTCTTGTTCATTCACAACCTCCTGCTGTTTTAACGGTGTAACAACGGCAATAGCCTTTTGAGGCATGTTCTTATGCTGAATGTTTTCGTTAGATGTGCAAATTTCTTGAATTTCAATTACTTTATCTGGAGTAAAAAAGTAGTCTTCCACAGTCCAAACATTCACAACCATCTTATTTAGAGCCTGTTGCGAAATATTAATGGCTAGAGTTGCAGAGGTCGATTGATCTGAAAGGTAAAATGTGGGAATTGAAATGCAAATGTCATCGTTGCTTATTATGTTGATTATTATGTTTATTTTTAGGATTTAGGCATTTTTGAACAAATGGCCTTCCATCAATGAGAGATGTTTTGTCCAAACTCTGTCCAGTAAGTAATTTACCCAACCCCTTGTTGGTTTCGCACTGCGCAATAGTAATCTGATTATACTGACTGGTAGTTTGAGGATATATCAGGGTGTGAACGTTGCTAACATGTGGAGTTGACCTGTAGAAGTTAGTTCCAGCTGTTTGTCCATCATGTGAAAAATCTTTCCTTGGCATTCACAGTTGTCCCATTTAAAACATTGCTTAGATTACCGGACGCACCATCTCCAGCTTCACGAAATATTTCTATTTAAAGAAAATAAATTACGTTGCATTCAGTTATGATGTTCAACATGCTAGAGGAAAATTATAAAACGTCATATTGTAAAAACATTTTACATTACACATTGACGATTAAAAAATGAAAATACATACCATATAAATATGGTGATCTCTCCTTTTGCTCTAAGTGAGTAATACTGCTCCAGTTTGTAGATCATTTAAGTTATTAATCCAGCTAACAATAAAGATGCCTGGTTTAGTCAGAAATCTTATTGAAGTTGTAAAAGTAGATTGTAAAAGTAGATCTGCAAAATGCAGATTGATTAACTGCTTTAACACGATTGAAACATACCTTTATTCATATCCCAAAGTTAATATCCCTAGTCCATGAAAACAATATCTAAAAGCTAATACACAGCTACACTCTGGTTCTCCCAAAGAAGTTTAAAAAATATGTTTGAGGAGACTTTATAGAGTAGACTTGAGGGGGGTAGACACTGGTAGATAACTCGAGTCACTAGACAACTATCTGTTCCTGATAGCAAAAGTTGTTGTTTAAGATCAATACAACTTTGTCTTATTTGAAATCTTAGGGGTGCCACAAGTAACTGTACCTAAGTAAATACTCAACTCCTTTGCGGCTCTATTGTCAAACGTATTTGGGCACTTTATACTATATTTTCAATGTAGCGTGGCCAATCATTAATTAGCTAATTACTGGAAGCGTTTAGTAACTAAAATACTATCTTTCTAAAAAACGGAGATTCGTAGTTTTGAACATTTAAAACGTGTAAAGAGTACCACAAGACGTTGCGCCAATTGTTAAGATTTAAGCATCGAGTAACTGAATGATAATTATTATAGATTTATTATAGTTTATTAACTGAAATGACAAAAGTTCTAATATTTGAGAAAAATTCAACTTTTATAGAATCCGGAAAAATGTAAACGCTGAACTTTTATTATACATTTAACCGTTACGACATGGACGCTACACACAAAGTTTACTCAGATTTGCGTGTACTTATGTTCCATTAGCCCGCACTAACACTGACGACAACATCGTGTGTGGTTTTCATTTGAATGGAATCAAGCGGGTTCCGAGTGAAAACGGTGGATAAACACGTTATGAAAATATACAACAGGGCAATTTGCCTAAACTTACATATCGTGTGTCCCGAAGAAGACTCGAGTTTTCTTTCTTCCCGGTTACCGGATACCAGACAGTTTCACGGTGATTGGAGCATGTTTAGCAAATGTGAAATATAGGCAATCAGAAATTGTTTGTCTACCACAAGACAACAACGTGTAGGTGTTTTACTTTCACCACTCGCACTAGTTGTGAACGGCAACCGCCGATTGTTTGTGACAGTTGTGCGCTTGCGCGATCCATGTAACGCTTATCGTTTTGAATCTGGTTTTGAATATATTAAGAATTATTTTTATTTAGAACCACACTTTTTGATTGCACATTTATTCAGATCAGATCCCCCTGGACTTACATGGATTACTTTTGGCACTCACAAGTCTGTAATATTTGGATCGTTTTCCAACAAGTCCAGTGTTTGTCCCACTATGACCCTAAATATCATTATGTGGTGATAAAGATACATAATAGATATTCTCAATAAATAAGTAACCAATCATTAAATACAATCATTAACATTCATAATTATTTTTAAGTAAATAAACAATAATAAAATTATTTGAGTTGTAAATGTAGGCTCTAGTATGTTTAAACATTATTTTCTTCTGCCAAATTAGTTCCTTACATAAGCAGCTTATGTCACATCTACCAACTTCCTTTGTTTCAGTAGTTTTTGTTAACAGGAGTTTTTGTTCCTTTTAAAACATATCCAGTAAGAAAATCAGGGCTGCTTTGATTTTTTTTTTATTTTGGGGAAATTGTTATGAATGCAAGTGTCCACTTGCACAAGATTCAACCAACAGATTGAAAAAGATCTGGTAAGATGATTACAGCTTGTTCCAGACAGAGATAGTGGGAGAGAAAGTCAACAAAAAGTAAAATCTATATATCTATATCATAAATAAATTTGTAAAATTATTAATAAAAAGTGAAGTTATGCATGTCATCCAATACAACCAAAACAAATATGTGTAAAACGGTGACATGTTTGCAAAAGCAAAAGCAGGGTATGCTTACATTTGAAACAAGCTGCCAAATATTTGTAAATGTGAATCCAATACTGAGAACAATTTACAACCCACTAAATCTATTTTGATGTAAACAAAATGAAAAGTTCCTGTTATTTCATTTTCCCACTTGTGTGTCTTTCTTATTGATAAACCAGAGCAGGTAAAAACAGAGGGATAACAGGCTAGTTCCAAGTAGATCGCCTATCGCTGTCAAATATGGAATAGAAAAGCTATCTGGGTCTCGGCCATAATGCCACAAACCATAAACCATCCAGTCAGCTATGCACAGCAGTATGAAAACCTGAAGAAACATAAGTACAGGATAAAATGAATAATCATTTGCCACATTACAACATAATGTTTTCACTGTCCACAGAACGATAAGGCTTAACCAACAACAAACTCGATTCTAACCTGTGTAAAAGCTGCTAATAAGTAAAAGGTGATGAAGACTACTGTTGGGTTGACACCTTGCATTAAATAAATGATGTAGAGAAACACCACATGGCCTGGAATGGCTAGTAGAAGCAAAACCCGTGCTGTTCTGCTGTTGTACCCTAACACAGAACAACATACACTATGTTTGAAATTAGTATGCATATTAAAAATTATACTGTGGTAGAAATAAGCTTTATGTACAAATTTAAATATCTGTTTAAATATCTATTATGACATTTATCTAAAGCAGTTTACAATTATGACTGAACATGATTTTAAACAACTGCAGGTTGAGGATGTTACTCTGGTGCCCCACAGTTCTTTGAATAAAAACTGGCAACCTTTCCACATTAGGCAAGTTATATAACCATCAGGCTACAAATAACAATTAACAAATACAGCATTCATTTTGCTGGTGTGTATTTACCTTTACCATAAAATATTTGTAATGGACAGTAACAGCCATTAGCCTTTGTTTGTTCTCCCAAAGAACAGTTATAATGAAGGTAAGTGGTGATACGACTGGATTGGATAGCAGCCAGATTCCCACCAACACCTAAAGATGTAAAAACAGATGATTTCCTATACAATTTCAGTATGGTTGCTATTCTGCACTTCATTGAGATAAGAACATATAAAATATCATTGACAATATCCAACACTTTGTATTGTTTTCTTTAAAATGAAATCTTCAAAAAAGAGGTAACAAAGTGATGTGAAATGATTAAAAACTGTCTGTATCTTACCATTCATAACAGGTGAAAAAATCACAACACCAGGTAGGTTTTTCATGGATTTTTTCAAAATAAGTCCACCCATGCTGAAAATAAACATAAGATCCTCAATTTCCTTCGGGATTAATAAAGTATCTATCTATCTATCCATCCATCCATCCATCCATCCACCCATCAATCCATCCATCCATCCATCCATCCATCCATCCATCCATCTATCTATCTATTTATCTACCAGGATGGCATTCATTTTCTAAAATATACCCATGATATGCTAAAGTCTTATATATGAACAAGGGGCAAACATATATTCCAACATCTACTAAATACATGATGGGCTTTAAAAGCAGTGATTTAAAGTTGTATATGTGCAGAAGAATTTTTAATAGCTCAATTGACCAGTTAGATATTTGTGCTCCATGATATTTACAATGACAGTTCAGCAACTGGAAAATCCCATTTTACCAGAGAGTTACACAGTATGTTGTAATAACAGTGGTGCCACATTTACATACTGACGTTTTAAATAAGTTATATTCTTATGGGAAATGTTTAATAAATCAGCTACTCACCTGCTAATAATCATGGCTGTGATTACAGGTTCCCAACCACAATACAGCAGTTTACTGCTCTCAGAGTGGCGAAATGATAGTACAACCCAAACAGGTGTCAGACTCAGAAAGGAAATACATACTGCATAGATAACCAAAGGCTGGCTTTCTAAAAATAATCAGACCAAAAGCAAAGTGAAAAATAATACAAAGATAATGATACTTTATCACTATTTTTTTTCATGTGACTTTACCTATGTATTTAAAGAACAACTGACTGATGATAGCTAGTAGGCCCAGAGTAATGAGATCACCAAAACTGGCTGCAATCGGTGCTGCTATGTTATCTGGGTTAATGCCTGTCCTCTTTGATCCAAAAATTACAGCCACCATAATAATACCTTTAAGAAGCAAATTAAATTAGTACTCATCCTACACTGTGGTTGGTCACATAATTGGGTGAAACAATGCAAACATAAACACATATTTTGCAAACACTAACTCTGGAGTTCTGTTGCATGGTCCACTCCTAACAGGCCCTTAAATGAGGTGTCACTTTAGTTATAAAATAAAAAAAATTTAACTTAAAATTCAGTGTAAATTAAATGTCAATGTAACCATACCTTGCAACAAAGATGCAATAAATGCTGTCACAACACTACTGCAGCATAACATTACTGCATGGTTAATGGGAAGTTTATCATTCAAAAACCATCCAAGAACAGAAGCACCCAAAGCAGCAAGAAAGCCTAGTACAGTGGCCTGGACCTATGAGAGACAGAAAAACAACATTAAAGGCTACGATTGAAATTCTGTTACTGTGCATTATTTAAAGTAATCTTTGTTTTTTTTGTTATGACTGTTACAGTACTCTCCAAAAGTATTGGAGAGGCTAATACATTGATCTCAACTGTAGACTGAAATAACTTGGGAATGACATTACAAGGTAAATATTAGACAATAGATCAACATCTCAGCTTCTATTTCCAAGTACGTCCCCAGCTTTGACCTTTGCCTCAGACAGCTAAAAGTAGAGATCTTGAAGGTACTTAAAAGCTTACCATCAAAAAATCTCTTGCAGTGCTCACACATGAAATTAGGTGCCCACGGTTTCTCTGGTTTCTCTTGATCTCCAATATCACATGTGCTTTTACATAGTATTTCTTTAAACGGCCTTATAAATTGGCCACCGACATAGCAAAAATGCTTCTGCTGGATGTATGGAATCTCTAAATTTCATCTACATTAAATGTAGTTGATTAAGAACTAAATTAAATCTCTTAATGCCGTTATTCAAAGCGACTTATAACAGAGCACCATTTTGAGCAATTGTAGGTTAAGGGCCTTGCTCAGTGGCCCAACAATGGTAACTTGGTGGTAATGGGACTTGAACTGACCTGTAACCTTTAAGCCATCACTGCATCACTGTATACAAGTTTACTTACACAACAAAACAAGTGATATAGTTTTAAATAATTTTGCATACTGCTTTAAACAGACACAGCACAAATCTTTTGCAATTTTTTAAAATAAATATTCTAAATAACTAAATGTGAAAATTAGAAAAATGTGCTGACCACAAAAGCAAACTTGTTCCATAGCATTATCTATTATATTGCATCTTATATGTTTCAGTATGCTGTTTAAAGTACATAATTTAAAAAGCTCCCAAATTCTTGGTAAATGAAATAAAAAAGTTACCTGTTTAAGCGCAAGGTTTCCAATAATCAGGTTCCACTTCTCTTTTTGGGAGTTTATTTTGCCAACATTGACCTGCATTATATATGAAGCTATGTTAAAACTGTTGGGTATTGCACCAAAGATGTACGTTTTTAGGATGTAACATATGAAAACTATAGGTAATATAACATAATATAAATACTTTTACTCTTTTTGTCTTTTTAAAATGTTGCCAGTTATACTTACACACTTTAAAAAAGCAAAGTGGCCTTATTGAGAATGTTTAATCTAGTACCTTTTAACATAGAGGGCACACAGTGTACTATTTTTAACTACATAACTTTTTTATCTTTGTGTTACCAAAAGTGTAAAACTCTAAAAAGCATAATTGAGCTGAATCAAGGTACATGAAGTAATCTTGTTCTTACCGCTGTGGAGAGTCTTGATGCCAGTGTCATCTCAAGGTTCCCTTTTAGTCCAAGTAATGCCGGCACCAGAATAAAAATCTCAGATACTGTTTGAAACACCTCCCAGTACTTTTCCACCAAATACACCAAATATATGATTAATTTACATTTAACCCCGTCTATGCTTGTTTTCACATTCTTCCATACTTGCCTGTAAAGTGTCCAACAGCCTACCAGCCATTACTGTTCCCAACCCAGCTAGAAGAAATGGAACCAGAATTTGAACTACCATATTGCAAGCAGATTCGTTCAGCATTGCATTTGCACCAGTGGAGCTCTGTTCCTCTTCGCTGTCTGAAGTTGACGATAGTGGCAAAGGACTATTTGAAATCATGGGTTCCCACTCTGAGTATCCATCTTCTGTGTCCTTTGTGAGTTGATCAAGTTCTCTATATTCAATTAATGAAGGCATAGTCTCATCGTTTCTAAAACTAGTCTGAGTTATTGTTCTTTTTACAACATTCTGTTTAGCTAAATCCATGAATATATTTAACTCTTGAAACATTTCTTCAATTTCAATATTTTTATCGACTATAGCAAAATATTAAGATAAATAGTGCATAGAAATTCATTTTAGGCATTGCATAGTTATCTTTAAAATAGGTATTTTTTGAAAAGTTATTTGTTGGCCAATATCCATCCTATTAAATAAAGAAACAAAGAAAAGTATAATTACTGCCATGCATTAAGATGACATATTAGTAAATTAGCAATCAAGTACATACATAGAATTGTTGTACAATAAAGCACACTGCGGTGACAGATCTCCAAAATCTCGAAGCACCTGTCCAAATTACATTTTTACCATTTATCATTTTAATGATATGACAAAACATACATTTTGTAGCTTCAGCTGCATCAGATATATTATCATCATGTTATCACTCACATACAGAACTATCATTGATAACTATCATTATTACACCGGTATCCATCTCAACATGCTACACCAATTGGGCCAGGTAGTATTTATTTAATCGAATTTCATTTAATTTGTAATTTAATCTGTACACTTTGGAAATTCTGTAAATCTGTATATATGAATTGTCTTTGTAAAGCCCATCTAAACTGTGTATATCATTGTACTTTGTGTATTGTCTCTAAATTAATGTCAACTTACTGTTACTGTTATTTTTAAAGATACACAAACAGCTGTAGACTGTTCCTTGTGTGTGCAAATATGTCTGCAATGAACCTGATTCTGAAGATGACTTTTGCTTTCTTAAACTAAAGATAGCCTTTTATTATTCCATGGTGGATATTTACAGTGCAGTGTTAAAGCAAGTGTTACAATAATATAGAATTACAGACTTCAAGAACATAAAAAGCATTTACACACACATATATAAAAAATACATGTAAAGGATAATAAGGTGCTGTACCACTTAAGTTATCTTCAGAATAAAGGTTCTAGGTTTTTGAAGTTTTATATATAAAATAATATGAAACCTTTAATTATTCTATTGAGGACCATTCCATGTAAACATGTCAATGAAAAAAAATATGCTTTGACAATTAGGATTCAATTCATGTTTCATTCTATCATTAGTAACTAAAATGTAAACTGTGCTTTATTATTGAATGTACATTAATTGCATGCACCAGGCCTTCGGGTGATTTGTATTGTTTAAAAAAAATTTTTTTTGGTAATTGTAAGTAAGTACTTACCTTAAGCCAAGCAACAGCACCTGTGAAACAAAGAGTCAGTATTTCCACTGCCAGGTCTCTAAGGTATAACAGTTCCTCAGGATCTAAAGTGACAAAGCAGTGGGCTACACACATTGAGCACAGTATTACTGCCACCTCCTCCTTTAACTCCTCCTGTGGTTGTTCAGCATGTCTGATGATAGTTTCTCTGTTTATTAGGATTTGAATGTCATGTTTTACTCTTTGCTTACATTCATGACAGGAAACAGTTACTTATTACACAACATTCAGTAGTACAGAAGTTATATGGAACATAGTCAAAAACATTTTTGTATTTCTAGTTCACCTAACTTGCATGGTTTTAAGAATGTGGATGGAAACCAGACCACCTGGAGTAAACCCACATGCAGAATCAAACCCAGGACCTTCTTGCTGTGCCAGAACCATTGATCTGACAACAGAAGCCGTAAAGAAGTATAGTCTTCTAATTAGTGTAGGTTGTGTCAGAGTGGAGTTGTATGATCACTTCTGTGTACAAAATTAACAAACAATATTAATAAAGCATGCTCTATATGATTAAATGATTACAACATAATGTCATAAAGATCTTTGCTGTGCTTGAATGTAAACATCCAAAGTTTGTATTTTGCCTGGCAATTTTTTTGCCTACGGTATATAAACATAGATGTTGGAAATTACAAAAAATGTATGAACTAGCCAGAAATGGTGTGTGGCTTAAAAGTGTTGGTCTGCAGAAACAAACCAGTGATTACTTTAAACATGAACCGAAAGCATATGATGTTATGAAGGAGAGACAAGATAACCTCCTCCCTCTTGACCAGTTGGCTTGCTCTCGTATTTTCGGACTTGCACAGACCTGTACACGTTGACGGACCCAGAACTCAGACTGTTTTTTACCAATTGCTTGATTTCTCACTTTGTTCAAAAAAATGGATTCCTGGTTTCTGAGGATAAAGAACACTGAACACAATCATAGAGTAGCCTGTCAAATTTAGTAGAAACAATATTTAACAGGGGATACCATTCACAATGTAAAAAAAATGATTATGTAATTTTAGGGATTTAAATCAGTGAAGCTGGTGGGATTTTTTTTCTCTAGGAAACTGAATGTCATACACACACCAACCACAATTCATACAGACATCAAACCAGATCTATAAATTATAAAATTGTATTGTTTTGAAAAAAAAATTTATCTGACTCAAATTCACTTGAATTCTAACATTACAAAAGTGTTAACGTTCAAATTTCATGAAACTTTACAGGCTTGTTGATACTGGCACAACATATGTCTGTAAGAAATTGTCTTCCAAGAGATGCTATAATAAACTATTTTTGATGGTGCAGCTCTTGTTGCTCTATTATCTTTGAAGCGATCAAATTTGGTACTCCCATCACTTAAACATAAAAATGATTGATAAAAAAAAAGATTGATAGAAAAAGCAAAATATAAAAATGATTAGCAACAGAGAGCAATAGAAAAAAGCTTAAGTTTTAAATAAGAAGATTTTTGGTTGCAGATGTAACTTTAGGAACAAAATAAAGTCAGTAGACGTGTGAGTTTAATGTGCTAAACGTGTAATATTCACTAGTTTAGGGAGGAGTCTGATAGTGTGCACTGTGTACTGTGTTGTGCCATTTCGAGCACAGTCAGATAACAGGCAGTGGTGTTTGTGTTTAACTTTCTGTTAGCAGTTCTTCCTCAGGATGGCAGTGGATGTGATCTCTCCTGACTGGGAATTCGATCGATTTGATGATGGCTCTCAGAGTAAGAAGCGTCTTTGTTTAGCAAAACAACACACAGTTTGTATTTGTATTTAAGAGTTAGCTAACCTAGGCTAGTTTGGCTAGCAGTCTTAGCTTGATGTTTTGCTCTGTGAGAGTAAATAGACCAGATTTTATTATTAAACTCGCATTACATTGTCAAAAAAGATACAGATTCAGAAGAATCGACTCGTTGTAAAACACACACGTTTGACTTTGGCTGTTAGCTGGACAATTAGCATCTTGTGATTTGATGAGTGATATGATAATATAGATACAGTGCTGGTTGATTATATGTTAGCACACAGCTGTAAGTTAATTTATCGATATTTATGCGTTAAGTAAAACGGTGTCTAGACTCACTGTAGTGTACAATTCACTTACTGCTGCCAGTCATATGACCGTCACTGACAGCCAACAGTGGCTGCTGTGTTAAGAGGACGCGTCCTAAATAGTACCGCGCTCCCTATCCCCTACCAAGGACATTTGCAATAAATGTCTGCTTTCATTGCACTAAATAGTTGCCGTTATACTTTCATAACTTAAACATACTTCATATGCCGAAACTCTTCAAGTAGTGCACTAACTAGAAAATCGTGTGTGATTTTGGACGTTTTTACTGTTTTTTTTTTTTTACTGTTTTACTGTTTTTTAAAAACGAAGACGGAGATTTGTATTATTTCATGTGAAAATAAGTTATTAAATTAAGTAATGTAATCATAACCAGATGTTTATTTGGGGGCAGAGATTACCAAATTTTAAATTAGAGAAATTTTTGTCTGTACTATAAAATAATGCAAAAAGCATAACAAGGAAAGAATCACACAATGTTTGTATTTCCTCTGCCTACTCAGCTCTTACAGTTGTGATCCATGTTGAATCGATTTTTCATCGGATGCCTTACCTGACGCAACCCTCCTATTTATCCAGACTTAACCCGCGATAATGCACGTTTGTTATTTCTTGTGGCAAGGGTGCCACCCAGCTAACCAGTAAAATAGTTCAGACTCTAGTTTTTGAAATGTTTAGCAGCTTTTTATCGTAAAATATAATTCATAGGATTGTTTTATTTTTGTTCCATTTAAATTGGTCATGGATTTATGTTTTTGGCTATTTCACTTG
Source organism: Ammoglanis amapaensis (assembly GCA_028566735.1). Taxonomy (NCBI): domain Eukaryota; kingdom Metazoa; phylum Chordata; class Actinopteri; order Siluriformes; family Trichomycteridae; genus Ammoglanis; species Ammoglanis amapaensis. The sequence goes on along the minus strand of JAOUQU010011156.1, from coordinate 1,683 downwards.
TGTGAATTATGTCTGCAGTGTTTAAATGCCAGCAGAACAAACGGGCATGTATTTAAAGATCATTTTATATAAATAAACATTTCTAAATGTATGTTCTTGACTTTATTGATTGTATGATGGGGCATCTGTTGTATTAAGAGATTCACACAGAAGTTCAACTCAAAAACTTCAACAAGTTCTTGGCGAGCTACACATCTCAACTGAAAGCATTTGAGGAAGCTCTGGATGATTCCATCGGAGATGTTTGGGACTTCACTCTGGATCCAATAGCTTTGCATGTATGTTCATTTCTTTGTCCTGCTTGTGTTTTCTGTAAAAAAAAAAAAAAGAGGAAAAAAGGTTAATACATTTACTTTGTTTTATTTTGCAGCTTTTACCTTATGAACAGTCCTCTGTTTTAGAGCTGATCAAAACTGAAAATAAGGTAATGTTGGTTGTCGCTTCACTACTTAATGCTCTACATTATTGAGAGAGTGCTAGCACCATGGTAGAGATTTGGAAATCAGAACGAAAAGCGAAATTGTCAAAAGTATGTTAATGTCAGGTTAATAATAATGTAACTGTAGGGAACATTTTTATTTAATTTGCATAGTGTCCAAATTTTTCTGATTTGGGCTTTTATTTATACCATCAAGAAATTACAAATAAAGGAATTTTAGGATTAACAAACTAGGTATTAATGTGGAATAACAGGTTAATGCTAACATTATTTTTAATAATGACTTATATGATGTCTTTTTTACTTTGTTTGTGTAGGTTCTAAATAAAGTTATAACAGTTTATGCAGCTCTCTGCAGTGAAGTTAAGAACTTGAAATATGAGGTATGTAACAAATGCTATTTAACTGTAATAGAAATGTAGATTCACAGAACTTTTTTCTACTGCTGTTAAACAATACTGTTTTGTTTTTTGATTTTGCTTTTAGGCTGAGACTAAGTTTTATAATGGTTTGCTTTACTATGGGGAAGGAGGTAATCGTTTTATCATTCTACATTATGCTATAAATGTATGTATTTAGAAAATACTAAGAGAATTGGGGCTATATTTACTATTTAATAAGTTTTATGTGTATCACAATAAGTACAAAATATGAAATTATGTACAATAATGTACGAGCTTTGAGACTGCATCATTCAGATTACTAGTCTTCTACCCCAATCACTATTCTTCTCTGGTCTGATTAAAGAAACTGAATCTCTTTGGCTATAACGACCATCCAAGAATAAATTTGGCAAGCTGGACAAATGACCACAGCAACCACAACCTACCACAACGCCATAATATAGCCACTCAAATGGGAAATATTTTGCCAGAAATACACCACTGCTTTCAGAAAGATTGAGCCAGAATTCCACCCTGTTGTGAGAAGGTTGTAGAATGATACTCTAAAGGTTAATTCTAAATCATCATTTGACTGTTTGTGTTTTTGTGTTAGTTTCAGACACGAGTGTGCTGGAAGGAGAGTGTCAGGTTCAAATGGGACGCTTTATCTCTTTTTTGCAGGTGATGATATATTTTTTAATATTTTTACTTTAGTTTTTAAAACCACTTGCTTTAATGATCTTTAAATTAGAACTATTTTCAGCCCTTTGGTTAAAATTATGTATTATAATAGTATGTATTCTCTCTCTCTCTCTCTCTCTCTCTCTCTCTCTCTCTCTCTCTCTCTCTCTCTCTTTCTCT
>JAOUQU010011050.1:0-18432 GCA_028566735.1 Ammoglanis amapaensis | reverse complement strand
TTGTTTGTGAACGTCGCTCGTGCATCAGATTTACAGGCGTGAACACGCCAATACAAAATGCGTTAATTGCGTTAAAAATTTTAACGCGTTAAAATCTTTGTAATTAATTAATCGAAATTAACGCGTTAAAGTCCCGGCCCTAATATTTACACAACAGTGAACACACACTAGGAGGAAGTAGTAAGCACACATCATGGATTAATAAAAAACTGGATGAAAATGTTTGAATAGTGCACCTTTCTCATAATTCTCCTTGGAGTCCTCCTCACTGGTCTGGTTTTTAACCTAGACATAAAACACATATTTGGTTTCATTCTAAAACAGCAAAATGGGAACAATGAACGGTAACTAGACACATTTATTCACAATGAAAACTATAAGGTTGAACACGGCCTATAAACCAGAAGCTCCAGTAGCTGACCAACAATTATGCAACCTGCACTGGAGGAAACACAAAGAAAGATACTGTATGACTTTACTTCATATTTAGAAACATTTCAAAATAAATACTGGCACGTCGCATAATGACAGTGACATTAGTAATATATACTCAACTAACCCATCACTGTCAAGACGTTACTGCAGTTCAATAATTTTGAAGCATTGTAGCTTTTTGTGTTAAGCGGTGGGCAGCATGGTGGCACAGCAAGCCATCAACCAGTGAGAAAACAACAACAACATGGTAACAACTACTCACAGACATTGACAATATGTATTTCCAGGTTTCTAGGATTCTAATGCGATGTAACAACAACTTACTAACTGATTCACCATTATAACACAATTGAACGAAGTATTAAAGACGCACAAATAATTATTCCATCCACGCATCATCTAGCTTAATTTTACTTAGGGTCACGATGGGACACATACAGGGAACAGGGAAAAACAAACATACCCAGAACAATTTAAGTATCAAATAACCTGGGTTTTTGGATATTAAGAGGAAACTAACCCAAAAGAAACCTACACAGGCACAGGGAGATCATGCTAACTCCACCAAGAAGCCCCGGATCACTTTTCTCATCAATCAAACTCTGCACTTCTTGCTGTGAGACGGCAGTGCTAATGACTAAGCTGCCACATCACTCTCAAACAATGGTTTAAAAAATAATGGAAAATAATTGTAATTATTAAATTCACATTCAAGCTACTTACTACGGTTGTTTTATGCAGGTTTTGCTTGTCAAATTTAGTTTGGAGAGCAAGAACTTCTCCTTGGGATCGGAAGAGTTGGACCTGGAGCTCATCATAACGTTCTCCCATTTCTCTGATCTGTTTTCTGTACTTGTCTTTGTCTTGGAGATTTTTACAACTCTCTTGGTGGTACTCTTCTCTTGAACAAATAGCCTTTCGGATAAAAACATTGGTATTACAGAATTGTAGAATAGCAGATTCCAAAATCCCTACTAGAATGATTGTTTACATGCCTAAAATCAGACTAATGGAAGATTACTGAAAGCCCAGGTAGGCGTGGCGTCCAGTATTTTACTCTAGATCAGAAAAGCACTTCTTCTGAAATGATGAAAAGGAATTAAGTTCAGGAAAAAACCTTTCAAGGAAGAAACTATTGTCACCTTGTCTCTTTCTTTGATGACCTCCTCCAGCTGCTTTACGATGTCCTCCATGCGATTACAGTACATTCTAGAGTCTTTTTTTAACATCTCACACTTTAGCTCCAGTTCGTCTTTCTTTTCCAAGTACTGCAAACATAACAATGTTTTATATAAAGCATGTATAAAGCATGTACTAGTGACAAAGCCTGTTAGAATTACAAACCTTATCTCGGAACTTCTCAGCATCATATAACTTTGTGCGTAATTCACACACTTCGTTGACTAGTTCTTGATACTCTCGATTTTGCTTCTCAAAGTTTTCCGCAGACAGAATGTTCTGGTAATCGTTCTCATCTGGATTTTTTACCTGGTGAAATATGATTTATCCAATCGGACATTCTTCAAGACACGAGTGCAATACTCTGTAGTCCAAGTTTTACCTGAGAGGCATTTTGAAGTTCATGCACTTGAGCTCTGAGGAGATCATTTTCTTTCTGCAGCTGCCACATCATTTCCTGTCTAGGTCTTTGTTCCATGGCATTTTTCAAGGTGATTGTTCGTTTGCGGTAAATCTTCGAATCGCTCTCTGCATTCATTAAGCAGTGTTTCAGTCTCTCAATCTGGCAGTAAACAAAGAAGGACTTATCTATGGCGACCGATTATTATAGGTTTGCATAGATACACATCTCAATCCAGGACAAAACTATGATTCCATATTTCACACATTAAGACATTGATGATGATAAGGGAATGACAAGATGTTAATCATTTATGTAATAAATATTATGTAATGTAGATAATCAAAGCCTAAAAAAGTTTGATTGTTCAGGATGGAGATGGTAACTGCTACTTAATTCTACATTGATTTCACAAACAGAAACTCCTAAAAACACAGAAGATGCAAATATGCACTGGCCTGGTGGTCCAATATTGTGAATATAAGTGATCTGTCTAACCTCCAGTTGTAGGTCCCTATTAGACATGATGGCTGTGTTCTTTTCTTCACTTAGTCGATTCACATCACCCATTAGTTTGTAGTTCTCATCCCACAAGCGGCGTGACTGATTCCACAGCTGATCCCTCTCTTCACGCATGCGTTGTACACGCTCTTGTTGCTTCCGAAGCTCACATTCATGCGTCTGCAGCTTGCGGATGTTGTTTAATTGCTCAGTAGCACGAGCCGACACCTCCAATCTAGCCATGTGCTCATTCTGTAGAGCTTTCTGGAGTCGAGTCACCTCATTCATGAGGAACTGAGTTAGCCCTGACTCACCTGCCGTATCTAAATAGCATAACAAGAGAAACATCATGGCAGTTTTAAGAACTTGGTTTAAGTTTGGTTAATTCTGAAATGATGAATTGAGGCCTGCAACAGCAGGCAAATACAGTTGAACCTCGATTAGCGAACACCTTAGATAGCGAACAATTCGGTTAACGACCAAAAATTTTGGAAAAATTTGCCCCAGATAACGACCAAAATTTCAGATAGTGACCAGCTACGTCACTCACATGAGACCAGTATCTCAGACCAAGCGTCATTCCCTTCGAGACACAGTTATGATTGGTCGTTTGTTATCTTTACACATCTTATTTAGTAATTTTTGAGCTTTATTTTAATAATATAGCCTTTAATTATGGCTCCAAAGAGTTGTTTCGGATAGTGAACATTTCGGATAGTGACCAATTTTTTTGGTTGTGGTTAATTGTGGTTCACAGAGGTTCCACTGTACATATTTCTTATGATTTTAGGAATATTTAAAGCCATCCTATTAAGTAATTTGTTGTTGTTTTTATTTATGGATTGTTCTGGTTATTTTCAGGTATTTATATATTGATTGTTGATCATTGTGTTGTCATAGGTCAGTACTGTCTCGTTGTCACATATTTTTCACACATTCATTACATCGCCTCCTACACTTGGGCCAACCATAGCCTAGTGGTTAGCTGGACTAGTAACCAGCCTGGAGTACTAGCCAGAAGGTCCTCCACACTTGACCCAAAATTGCAGACCCAAAGTCTGTTAAGTTATAATTATACATTTGCATTTTAGATAAAAGCGACTGCAAATGTTTAATCAGATTTCCACAAATAGATGCCCTTTCACAAAAGTGATTTGGCCCAAGTAATTCTTGCAAGATTATGTGAGCACTTTTTTATAATTCTCAAGTTACTTTAATTGTAATGTTTAATTATAGGTGCTAGTTGGTTGGTCCTACCAAACTAGTCTTGGACACTCTGTAGACCAACTTGATCCAGAGTTCTTTGGTGATTACAGACTAGGTCACCATTTCTATCTCCAACATACAGCACTATGTGGAGCGGCCACCCAGCAACACCAACACCAAAAGCATCAGGAGACACTTGTGTGCAGTAGTCAATTCTCCTATTTATGCTTTTGGTAAGAATGTGTCAGTGTGTGATACAAAATTATAACTAATTATTTATATCACAATAGCATATAAACTTATTCTCACATTATGTTACACAACCTACCCACAAGAATAGAAAAGACACGAGAAGGCTCTTTTCCTGTGATTCTTTTATAAAGTTGAGGGTAATCCAGTTCCAAACTCTCCAGGAAGGCAACATAACCCGTGAGACCTGTTCTTTGTAATATATCCAGTAGCACACCTAGACAAGAGGAGAATTTGTACCTCCAGTTAGGTATAAATAAAACAGTGACAGGGCCAGTATGCAGACTTAAAATAAGTGAGGTTCCTTACCTACTTTTCTGCGTCTAATGACCAGACTGGGGTCATTGTAAATCTGTTCCTCATCCTCACTGTTAAGCACCTTACACTGTCTCAGATACGGTATTATTCGTGAAGGATCAATAGTCTTGATAAGAATCATCCTGTGGTCCTCGAGCCTCATCCAACACTCTTCATCCTCCTCAAATTCAGTAGCACTTGGTGCATCAGCCATTGCCAGTCTTTGAGTTTGTAAACGTTACTACCACGACTTCCCTGCCAACAACTGACCTTGCAGGAGTAGATCAGAGACAAAAGGGAAATGTTGCTCACCCAGAATCTGTGGAGTTTCCCTTTTCTAGCAATTATTTCAGCTTTTTAGTTTTCGAATCGTTTCAAATCTTTTGTACGCCTACTCAACCATGTGACATGACAAAAACCAATTAGATTAATAAAGCATATCAATGCAGATGATATACAGGCGCGATGTTCTGACACCCATTATGTCCTGACATTCTCATAACAATAGTAATTTATTTAGTAAAAATGTGAATCTTACTGCCAAAGAAACACCATACTGAGCTTTTTGTAGTTGGTAATCAAATCACCTCACAATAACAAGTGTGAAATGAGTGAAAGTCTTGGGTGCATCATCAGTAACATTTATTTAAACATACATCAAATACAAATTAACTACAAGAAAAACTAGCACCAACTGATAATGTTGAATACCACTATACATTTGCAGCTTAATATATAAATCAGCTATAAATGTACAGTACAGTTTAGATGTGTCATGTGTCATGATGTGTGCGCTCTGTATGTTTCACTTTAGACTCCAGCATGTTGGATGTAAAAAGAAAACTACAAACTAAACTGTAGACTCCATATCCCATTTGGGTTGGTTAACATTTACACTAACAATAATATATGATAAAAATATTGTTAAAATGTAGCTTCTCATAACCTCTGAGCTTGTATTTAAGGTAGCAGTTTGTCCCATTCACTGCGTGTTGAATGTCCTTATCTTTACGGGGCAGCCGTGATCTCGGTGGTTAGAGAACTGGGCTTCTGATCAGAAGAATGCAGGTTCAGAGAGTCGAAAGGTCACGGCTGAAATGCCCTTGAGAAAGGCACCGAACCCCTAATTGCTCCATGAGCATCGTGCTGGACATGTGCTCACTATTACCCCCTAGTGTGTGTTCACTAGTGTGTGTAAATGTGTGTTTCACTGAACAGATTGAGTTAGTTAAGTAGAGAATTAGTAAAGTAATATCTCAGTGTGTAAAAAGCACAGTCCTTAAAGGTGAGCAATCTCTAAACCAGGAATCTGTTGGCAATAAATGAACTTAAACAACTTATAAATAATTCTAAGCCACTCTAGCTTACCAATATTATTGTTAAAGCTACTCTAAAGCTATACACCAAATAAAAAAGGTTTGATGTATCATCTTGGTGAAAAGCAGAACATCCAGAAAAACTGGGCAATGCCAAAAAAAAATATTTTCTTAAAACCATTTCTGAGAAAAAGTCAGAAAAAAGGAAATGTCTAAGAGTCATGAGGAAATGCGTTCATAAACCAAAGGATACGATTATGTAATCCATGTAGTAATGTAAAGTCTGGTATTACATAATCATTTAAGACATAATTACATGTTTTTAATTTATCCTACACACAGCAGTAAAAAAATATATATATAAAAAAAATAGAATTTAAAAAACTTAAGACAATTTTAATATTTTCAATTAAACTGACTGCATGTGTTGAGACTGTTAGATAATACTAGAGGTCACTGAGGAAATCTAAACTCCCAAAAATGACCTGGTAGTGTTAATTCCATTCATCCATTATCTAGTAGTTACTTCTACTGTTTAAGTAGGACACACTAAGTGAATGAAGTGTTAATTTTCAAATTTATTTTAAAACAATTTTGGAAAAAAAAAACTTTATTATAAATTTTGTTCATTTACATATTGAGACATATATGCAGCTAAAGATATAAACACCAGTGAGGAATGGTTGGCTGAATCCAGCAACCTTTTGGTCAACAAGGCATTACATTACCAGCAACTGGACTTACAACATTAAACAAAACAACAATGCACGTAACACATTATTATACAATTATAACATTACAAATGAGTTCACTATGATCTGTGATGACTGCATTTTGGTTTTTCAGACTGAATTCCCGGAAACTGTGATGCTGCCATTTCACATTTCTTTGCACTAAACAGCAAACCCTGAAAAAAAGTCAAAACAAAAGAAGTAACAAATTAAACACAGAAGGTAACATTGAATTCTGCAGTTCATAATTTCATTACAAAACTCACCTGTGACTGATCATTACTATTTGTTTGTTTCTTCTGCATTACTTGGTCCCTATATTTCTCTTCTTCCTCATCACATCCTTCACCACTGATTAAGATGTCTGGATTTATAGTTGCGAGAAAGGCAGGTAGAGTAAAACACGACAGAAAACGAGCTTTTAAACGCGAATAAGCTGGGTTCGTTTTGAACCGGTCACACACGAGCGTACGCAACGCTGCTACTTTATCTTCATCATTGATGTCTCGAGCTTCTGCAGGAAGGATTTGCTCTGCATTTTGCAACAAAGACTTCTTCACTTTTAGCAAAGAGGCCAATGAGTTAATGTTGCTAACAAATGGAGGGAGGTAAGGAATTTTGTAGTTTTGTTCAGGCAATGATATTCCACCGTTGCCCTTCATCCAATCCCCTGCTTTTTCTTGATGCTTGAAGAATATAAGATTTGGGTCAAATTTCAAGGGATCTGTTTGACCTGTAGGTTGCAGTGTCTGTAATTGTGGGATGGAAGGCCCAATCTGAGTACTATTATTTGCAGGTTTTATAGTACCGTGAGATGATGATGGTGGTAATAAGATGGGTTGAACGAGTAGACAATCAGAGAAATCATTTGCTTTTGTATTTCCCAAAGAACTATCTTGGTTTACTTTGAGTGGATGGATTAATTGTAATTGAGGGCTGCACTGCTGAGAAGGTTTCATTACAACACCGGTGGCAGCAACAACACTGGCTGTAGTTGTAACACATGAGACATTAGAAATTGGATTTGAAGATGGCACAGGGGTGGGGTAATTAGGTCTGGAAGAGGATGAGGCTTCAGGTGCTGCTGAAGGGATTATGGGTGTCGCAAAATTGTGAAGTACTGTAAGGGAACCGTTTTGGTTCACTAGTATAGGTGAGTGAAATGGCAACTGAGGTATAATATTTACAATGCCTTCATTAGACGGGAGTGTGTGAGTAGCAGCTGCAGAAGGTGAGGTATTAGAAGAAGCAGCACACTGATTGTTGAAGACAAACGCTGATCCAGCATCGGGAGTTTTAATCTGCATTCCAGCCACAGGAAGTAAATTATTAGGTGAAACTATCCAGTTCGTAGTTTGTAGTTTCGGAGCAAGCGTTCGATTCTCTCCACTTGCTTTCACTTTTTTAGCAGACTGCTTTTTAGAAGCCCTGGTTTTCGTATTTTCTATCAAAACTTGTGCTTTCATGGTGAGTTTGCGTTTGCGAGTTCCTGTTTCTTTGGAAGCCTCCGCAAAAAGATCCTCAGAAGAATCAGTTGAAGAGCTTGAGGGCTTTGCAGATTTCCCATCGTTAGTTGGCAAATTGGCTAATGATTTTGAGTTTGAAATTCCCTGTATGACTGCAGGCATGGATCCTACATCGGATTGTGCATTTCTCTGAGGAACCACAGGAGAAGGTAGTATGGTAGAAGCAGTAAAGTTCAGGTTCTGTGGTGCGTTTCTTTGCTGAATAGAAAGAAGCAGATTGGGGAGCAGCAACCTGGACGATGCTAAAGGTTTAGAATGTTGCTTGGGGTTGTTTTTTTCATACAGAAGTTGTGCTACTGTCTTCGAATCTTTACAGAAAAAAAGGTTAACAAAAACATGATTAGCTTAAAAACATTCTGTTTAACAACAAAGCTCAAATAATTAGAGATATAGAGTAGCAGGGATACCTCTCTGTATTTTCAGAACGGGTGGCTGATGAGAGAAAACAGTGTCAGTATGTTGGAAGACTACTACAAGCTATTTATCTTAGACTACAATTTAAAAAGCAAGCCGCGGTTAGTTATAGTTTCACAAATATAGAATTTTTGTTGCAAATTAAACTTAAATATATATATATCCATTTCTTAGGAGTCTATATGTATCAGAGTTGCGTCTTCTATTCTAATGTTACTACAGCACATTATTAAACAGATTAAATATGATAAGCCAGCAAACTACATATTAAACTTTATTGGGCTTTTATTTCTGCTGAGCAGAATGAATGCTAATAAACTTTAGCTTTAAAAATCCATGAAAATGGGAAAAAATCTCTGCAAGCTGCCAGTCAATAAAGCGGTAATCTATAGTCTTTATTTGTCAAATAAATATACGAAGATATAAAATACAATGACATTCTTGCTTTATAGATTTCCCTTTATTATTGGAAGCTTGGTTTAGGGTGCTTGATCAGTTATTTTACAGCACGCCTGGAGCCATGCTCGTGCACCCAACGGTGGCTACATGGTAAACCTGGAATGCAAACTCTCAAAGCTTTACCCACTGATCCATTTATGTCCAACCTTAGTTGCAAGAAAGAGCATCTTCATATAATATATAATTAAATTGACTGGCAGGAGGTTGAAGGCTCCAGCTGTTATATCCCAGCTGCCACCTAGTTTCTACCTTACACATGTTTACTCACTATCATGTACTAATGCTCATCTCTAGACTCTGTTAATTACTTGTTTGAGTGTTGTTGGAATGTTTATATTATAAATATTATTTTGTAGTTATTACTGTTTGTAACGTTATGAAATGTTATTTTTTCTATGTTGCACTATATATTGACAATAAAACCCTCTCAATTTACAAAAATCTCCTAAATGATTAGCCATGAATTCCTGTTTCACTGAAGTATAAGTCTAGAATGGGGACTGACCTGAGTGGCTTTCGTAGCAAATTGAGGCTCTTCAATTTGGCGGTATCCAATAACCTTTTTGCAGCCTTCAATGTCAATGTGTAGAGCCTAAACACAACATAGATCATAAACTTTTCTCCAACAAGTTTAAAGTAAGAAAGAAAGAAAGAATTTAGCTCACATATAGAAGAAGTGAAAATACATTTGTCCTTTGAAGAGAGTTTTTTTCTGCTCGAGTCCGAACTAAATCAGCTAGATGAAGACAAAGATAACTTAATTGTTACAAATATTTACTGCTTTCTACTGCTCTTTATTTAATCAGTAAATGATAATCATACCGTCACAAAGCACTCGTTCATCTAAAGACAGAGGCATTAAGATATTTCCAATCCATGGAGAAATAGCCACCATAAGATCATAATTCCTTTTGAGGGTAGAACCGGATTTGAAAGATCTGCTTTTCTGTTTAACATTTCGTCCTTTGTTTGAAGAAATCCTCGTTTTTGCTCTTTTCTGAGGGGATGAAAGGATAATAGTTAATAATCTAATCGAACACCACAGCTAATAACATACAGAGAGCCACAGATTGGCTTTCTCATACCTTGTTTATTGGAAATTTTCCATATTACACTAACCAATCATTTTAGCCGTCTTTAAACATCAATTTGTTTACAGCATTACTAACGTCGTTATTTATTTAATTTTGTTGTGACAGAGTATTAAACTAAGGATGCTTAAATATCACACTGGAGAATTTACCCCGAGTATTATGTAGATGTAATAAAACAGCGTTTTAAATGCCAAACGAATTTTATGCCTCTCTGTGGTCACTGTTGTACTTTATTTGTCGGATGGGATTTAATTACCAAAGTGAACCAAAAATGCGTCCGGGTGGTTCAAAATACTTTAATTGAGATCCCATGATGTCACTATTATGCCAATATCATGTTGACATGCTCAAAAACGATATATCATGTAGCCATATTTCACGTGAATTATGATTCAATTGTATTGCCATAACTAATCTGGAGTCAGTTCAAGCACAAATGATTAGGTTCACCTGCCAATGGTATCTCTTCTAGTCTGGCAGAGGTAGCTCTGGTAACAGTATTCATTAATAAACACGTTAAAATGACAAAGAATTTAATCAGAAAAGCCAAAACGAACAGACTAATAAAACAAATCATATCTGATGTGCGTCTAAAAGAATAATATTCAGCCTAACCACTGAAGAAACTGCAAACGAGGGAACCATACCTCTGTAGTAGGAAGAGTTTGTTTCTTCCAATTCAACATTTTTTTCACCTCGCTTGCAGGTACTTTGATCATGACATTTGGATGTGAAAATGTCTGCAAATAAAACATAAAAAATATACCAGTTTTACAATAATGAAGATTCTTCCTAAAACTATAATGTATGTAAGCTTTCACGAGGATCGTAAGAATCAGAAAGGATAATGAATTAAATAGATGCAGAATTGTTAAAACAAAGAAATGAAGATTTGAATATGATCGTACCCTAGCAAGTAAGGTGTTAAAGGCGCACTCTGACAGTTTTAAGTTAAATTTGCATTTAAACAATATACTGTCACAGTATTGTTGGAAAGCTAATTGATAGTTTAGCTTTTAATGCATGATACAAACTCACCCTTTCACCCAAATCTGGAAGTTCTGGACCAATAAACGTTTCAACACTGTTCCCGCTGCAATTCAGCACGGTGTTCCAACACATCGTAGTGAACCTGTCTTCACTCTCACCACATGCTTGTTTATCTTGCTTTGTTGGAGACCAGACCAGCATGGTGTCGAGAATTTGTGCCTTCCTCGCGACAGGAATCCATTCCTGTAGGTCTGGTTGGATGTACTCCTTCACGGGAGGTAAATCTTTCACCTCAGGGACGTTATTTTCCGTATTTTCATTGCTGTCTAACTGAATCTCCTCTTCAGAGCTAGAGAAATAGTCCTCTTCTTTTTTTATTCTTTTCTTTGGTGGCGGCCCACATTTTGACTTTGTCGGAAGCCCTTCAATCTCACCACTTCTCTGAATGTGGAAAAATTAAGAGATTTTAAAACTTGCACTTAAGTTCAAGAAATGACTTTTAGATTTTTAGAGCATGCACAATACCAAATAGAACTTACAGCAGTATGCCGTTTAATCCATTTCCACTTGTTTAAACACTGAGCGTCATGCCGGTTTGGGATTTCTGCAGCAATCTTAGACCATTTTCCTGATGGGAAGGTTTAACAAATGTGTTTAAAAAATGTAACCTATATATTTGTATTTATATTATAGCAGATGGTCAGTCGTCAGAAACACAAGCAAGTTCTACAGTGAATCAGGTTTTTTCTGAGTGGTCCTTACTAACCAACACCATGTTTCTTCACCAGCTTTTGCAACAGCTCCACTTCTTCTTTACTCCATGGACCTTTCTTTAAATTCTCTTGGAGACAATCCAGGTATCTAAAAGACATTCAATACATCTCAAAGCGAAATGCATTTAATTTAGTAACTGTTGCATTTTGTGTAAAGACGAATGATGTACACACCTGTCCCGACATGCACCGTCTGTCCTGCCAGGTACTTTATTTTTAATTTTCCACCATTCCTTACAGCCATACTTTTTAACTGCATTCCGCAGTAACTAGATACATAAAATGTATTTATTTATCGATATAGTTTTGGAGCTTTTAAAGTCTTACACTTCGTATTCATAAATCATATTCATCACAGGAAAACACTCAATCTTTACACAAGTTTGCACGGATCATGGACACTTTTTGTATTTTACCTGCATGTTTTTGAATTGAGGGAGAAACCTTGAGTACAGAATTTCACACCGTTTTTAGTGCACCATCTCCGTACTTTCAGTGCACTGAGATTTATTATGTTTCTCTGATGCACTAAAACATAGTGCTCGAAGTCTATATGCACCCAAGTGGCTTCTGGATTTAATTCCAACCAGCCCGGGAGGTCACACGATCAACTGGTTAAGTGTTCTGATCTGGTTGAAATAAAATCCAGCAGCCACACCGGTCCTCTGAGAACGAGTTTGACACCCCTGCTCTATAACATCACCGTTGTGGACAAAGTGGGTCAGTTTAATAATGTGTGCTACTGTTGTTGAACTGTTTTACAAACCTGATCCTCTTCTTTTGACCACGGGCCCTTTTTTAACGAGGGATCCAGAACATCGGTCCATCTGTAAATAAGCTGGGTATGTTCCCGACCCTCCATGAAGTACGACACTGTGCAGATATATAAGACAGAGAGGCAACGACTGAAAATTAATGACCTGTTAAAAGTAGCCGAGTTTCTGTACTAAATAGAATTAAAAACAACACCGAGATTACTTTGAGTGTAGGGTATGAAGTTGCCGATTCGCATTTTTTCCACAAGTTCTTTGAGGACCTCGTCCTCCTCTTTAGTCCATTCTTTCTTCTTGAAGGTTTTAGTCACGTAGCGTTGGTAGATCTGGAAGCACATGAAAGCCGTCCTGTTGGTCTAAAAAAAAGAACGCAAAAAAAGATTGTTACTTCTTTCATCAAATAATATACAGACAAGTGAGAATAATCCTGAAACTAACCTATTGAAAGCATGTGTGCTTGTTTGTCTGTGCCTTGGAACAAACTGATGACCTGTTCAGGTGTTTAGTGTATTTGCAGAGTGTGTGCCCCACCATGTCCCTAAATATTAAGCGATGGTACACAGGGATTTTCTATATTAAACTGCTGAAGGGGAAAATAATGATTATCAATCACAACTTGTAAAGTGTGAATTCTTTTATCTTCTCTAATAGGGGGTTGCCACAAACATCATGATCCTCATTATTGATCCGGAATGGTTTTTATGCTGGATTCCCTTCATTTTTAAACTATTCTATTTATCCAAGCTTGGGACTGGCTTGAAACCGTTGCCGTTCTTTATAGTATTTTTAAACGAACACATATGTAACAATAAATCAATCCTACCCCAAGTGCTTCGGCGATCTTGTCCCAATGGCAGCAATTAAACTGTTCAGCAACCTCCCCAAGTTTCTTGATCTCATCTTCCTTCCATGTTGATTTGTTAATAGATGGATGGAGATAATTCTGCCAGAATCTTTTCAAATCATCAGCTTCTCTATAGCCCTCGAACTGCAATCGTATACAATAGAACACTGTAAATATGAGTGTAAACTCAACCAATTCATGCATAAATAGCATTCGATTTACCAAAAATATGTAAGTTGTGTGTGTTGGAAGTAAAATTTCAAGAGGTTCACATACATCAATATTTGATATTTTGTCCCAGTCATGGTCATCATGCCGATCCCCATACAGCTCTTCTTCCTTCATTGCACTGAAAAACAAAAGTCAAACTAAAATTTACGTTACTTAGTAATTAACTGGTGATGATAATACATTTTTGTGTAGTTTTAGCCTGGTGGTTAGAGAACTGGGTAGAAAATTGCCGGCTCTATAAGCGCCCTTAAGAATAGATAATGTCTAACTGCTCCAATGTGGCAAGAGCTGACCAATGCTCCAGGCTTGCGGGCTCACGACTGTTCGCTAGTGTGTGTTTCACTGCACAGACTGGGTTAAAAGTGAAGGAAAAATTCTGCTGTGTCAAAAAGGCATAAGAGAGTATAAATTAATAATGGTAATTATTCATTGTGTTTTTTCCACACCAAGATTTTACACATCATCTGTTTCTTCTTAATTTACCTGTATGTTAAGGTTAAACACACAAAATTAGCATCACAAACAGAGGTTTAGAGTTTATATATTGGCATGATCCATTATGTGTTCCCCTTAAATCAGAAGATCAGAAGGCAGCTGGGAAAGTTAATCTCTGAGCCAGAACTATGTAATTCTCCCACTGTCACTACCATGAGTATTAAGATACTACATTCTTCATTTTAACAACATTTTGCGTAATGGCTAATGTGATGCACATTTGGGCTATAAATAAAGCAACCTGTGGATACTGACTTTAAAACAATGCCCTTGTTGTTCTGATACATATCTACATAAGAGAAAATAAGCAACACTAGCAGCTTTATATTCATGATTAATGTGCAGTCTATTAAAGGAATATGTGGTGGTTCGAATTGTACAAACCTTATATGTGTAATATCCTTTTCTAAAACAGCAATAAGCTTTTTTAGTTCTTCTTTATCTTCTTCTTTAGCTTTACACAACTTTGTTGTCAAGTAATCTTTCCTGCAAACCGACAGAAAGCATCGTCAAAGCATTAAAATAATATAAAGAATTATTCTAGAATTTTGCTAGTTTAAAACTCACTTTGACATTTTTAGTTGCAGCATGCGTTTCATAGTATCTGTAGTCACTGATTTTATCAGCAAAGTTTTCTGCCATGCCTCCCCTAAAACGAAAAACCTAAATTACAATATCATTATGCATAACAACACCTTTTTAAGAGATGTAAATAAATGCACTATACATCTTTTAGTTTTGAGATCATCACATAATCTGGTCCCGTTTATCATCTTTTCTTTAGTTTCTTCATTTGCAGGAGGACCCTAGAAAGAACAAAACATAGTTAGTGGGTGTACATAAACATAAAGCATTTTCTTAAGGTCATATGTTAAATTAAAAAAAATAAATAAACATCCTACCAGACCAGATAGTTTGTCTTTAAAGTATGGTTTCATAAAGTTGCCGAGAAAAAGTTTTTGTTGAGGCCCACCAGAGATGGACGCAGGACCAGAGATCTGGGTTTCAACATCTTTCTGTAATAAAAATATTTTATTTAGGTCTAAATGCACTTCAGTATTATTTACCAAAGTGATTATAACGAACCTGTTGTTGGCGGTTTTCGTTAAGAAGGCGCTCCAACTCATTCATTTTTTCTTTCAGCACCTCCTGATAGACCAGATTCATTTGCAGACAAGTGTCCAAATCTTGAGAAAGAACCAACTCGTCATCCTCATCACTCTAATAAATAAAACAAACTTTATTAAAGATTTACCAACTTATGATAAATGAAAACATTATGACAGAGAAAACTATTGACAAAGACTTACAGAATCATTGTGGCTGTTTGAGCCGTGTTCACTGTCTGTATAAAGAAAAATACGATATGTCAAATGCACAGTACTGTCTTAGAAATACTAGTGGATAAATGTATAACATAGTGCATGTAAATAAACTGTGCACTTAACAGAATGGACGGTACCACTTGATAGGTTACGTTTACATTTCTATATAATGGTAAAAGTAGAAATTGTTTAAACTGATTTCAGACATTACACACCTGTCAAAACATCAACTAGTGCTGCGTCTGCACCAAGCGTCTTCTCCAAGTCTTTAATCTCCTGCTGTATTTGCTGTCGCTCTGCCTCCAGGTTGTTCTGTTCCTGTATAAACCAAAAAGGCAAAGAGAACAGTTGCATCCAGATTCGTACAAAAGCGAGACATATCAGATGCAAACATACATGTAAACGTACCCCGTCCTCTCCTGCATGTCCACTATCATCCGAGTCAACAGCTGTCCAAGACAACAAGATGCGTGATTAAAAGGGACAAGTCCGTTACCAATGATAATAGCGTGTAGTGTGTTTTACTCACTGCTTTCACTGTCTGAAGAAAGCAGCTCTAGAACATTGCTGCCAGCTCCAAGACTGTTCTCCAGTGCCAGAATTTCATTTTGCAATTTGTTCCTCTGTGCCAACAAGTCATTTGGGGCTTGCATTTTCTTTTTTTTTTGATATATGATAATAATACCTGCTGAAACAAAGAGGACAGAATATTAGTCCATCGTGTACCTTATGGTAAGAGTGAATGTTCTAAAGTGCTGCTGTTAGAACAAAGATGTCCATCTATCATTTATTTTTACCACTGCCTAATCCTATTTAGCTACACGATGGGACATTGAGCAAATAAACGAAACACCTGAACAGGTCAGTGTGTTGCTGCCAGCGTACAAAGACAAACAGGACAATTTCGATATCCCCAAATAATCTGACTACATGTCTGTAGACTGTTGGAGGACACCTTAGTACCAGGAGAAAGCCTCCTCCAGACAGAAACCACCGGCTCGTCTCACACGAGACTTTTATAAAAGCAATTTACAACAATTAATGACCTTTGGTCGCCCTTGACCCCTACTATATAGCTATATAAACATATTTTAATGTTACCCCAAACCAGTATATTCAGATGGTTACAACTAAAGCTCAGTGGAATGCTTATGACCGTGTTTTATATGATTTTGCTTCACAGGAAAGACTTTTAGTTTAGCTCAAACTTAATACATACTCAAACTTAAACATAATCACACACGACATGTTTCACAAATAAACATAAAGCACACAGGTGAACGTAAACATCACTCCATAGAGCTTCACTCATTTTCTGTGCACACTGCTACGTCTAGTTAGCATATTACCCAGAGTGCACCTTGCAACCTATCCGACGGTCCAAATGAATGTGTTTTAGGTAGTTTAAACACGTTTAATCTCGCTGCTTTATTAAAACTTGAATAAACACGACCAGTCTTGGCAAACTTTAACTTTATCTAGAAGACTTAGCGTAATTTTCAATAACCAAGACTCACTTACCAAGATGTCTTAGTTATTTTTCAAAATAAAAGTACAACCTTCAAAATTAGTGCATTTTAAGCTTTCGACGATCCTTTTTAGAACTGGGCTGTACAACATTTGGAGTCGATTCGGCTAATGAGTAAATACCTGTAATTGGATTTCACAGTGATTAATTAATATATTTCACTGATCTATGCGTAATATTTTCCCCGTTTGACTGTTTTTAATGTATGAAAGCATATGACTATAATGAAAGTATCGAACATACACACAATCGCTTTACATAAGCTCTCATAACGGAAGCCTGAATTTTATAGTGCTTTGGCGCCACCATGTGGATCTTTGCGAAGGAACATGTCCAAATTCAGGTCTTAGGTGATTATTTACGTTAAGTTCAGATTTAGAAGCAAATACACATTACACCCAAAAATGCTCGGATACAAACTCACACGTCTCCGTGTTGAGAGAAAAGATACACATCGAATCACACAACAATAGGATAAGAAAATACAATACTGCAATAAGAACATACAATGACAAGTTTATATTGAGCACAGTTCTGAAGAATTTGTATTTCCAATTTACCCCACTTCCATGTTTTTGGACTGTGGGAAGAAGTCTGAGTTTCCAGAGTAAGCACACATTTGTTCTGATTTTACTTCTTGTCATTTCTTTCAAGCAAAATTCATGTTTTTACTCTAGAAGAAGAATAAACCCACACAGACACAAGGAGAACATGCCAAGTCCACAGACTCCTTTTCATTATCCTCGCTGTCACTAGGGATCAACCATCTGCAACCACTGAAAATATAGCACACACTGTTAAAATCCAAAACAAAAATATAGTCCTCCCTTCTGCAAAGAGCTACTTTTGGCTGCACATATTAAAAGTATTTGGTATATTTTTTTGCAATTTCCAGCAAGATCAATACATTGTGTAAAAAAACGGAATTAATATGTAAATAAGATGTTACGTTTATAGGAATTTAGGTCCTGCTTTATGTAAGCAGAATCATGTCAAGGGTGTTAATGAACTGAGGGACATTTCACACCCATTTGCCCATGACTCTACTTTAAGCAGTGTACCTAAAAGATAAGATAATCCTTTACTAGTCCCACAGTGGGGATATTACTTCGATGTGAGCCATCTCTTTCAGAGACAAAAGACCAGGAAATCACCAGGACCGGATGGGGTTTCACCTTCATGTCTCAAAACCTGTGCTGACCAGCTGGCTCCAATCTTCACATACATATTCAACAAATCACTGGAGATGTGTGAGGTCCCACCCTGCTTCAAACGCTCCACCATCATCCCAGTCCCCAAGAAATCCAACATCACAGGTCTTAATGACTACAGGCCCGTTGCTCTAACGTCTGTGGTCATGAAGTCCTTCGAACGACTGGTGCTGAACCACCTGAAGGATGTCACAGGACCCCTGCTGGATCCCCTACAGTTTGCCTATCGGGCAAACAGGTCAGTGGATGATGCAGTCAACATGGGGCTGCATTACATCCTGCAACATCTAGACTGCCCAGGATCGTATGCAAGGATTCTGTTTCTTGACTTCAGCTCTGCGTTCAACACAATCGTTCCAGATATTCTGTCCCCCAAACTCTCCCAGCTCGCGGTTTCACCTGCGATGTGCCAGTGGATCACCAGCTTCCTGACAGGCAGGACGCAGCAGGTGAAG
>JAOUQU010010944.1:2500-18437 GCA_028566735.1 Ammoglanis amapaensis | reverse complement strand
AAATACCGTGTCATAAATACTGTGTCATAAATACTGTCATAAATACTGTGTCATAAATACCGTGTCATAAATACTGTCATAAATACAGTGTCATAAATACTGTGTCAGAAATACCGTGTCATAAATACTGTGTCATAAATACTGTCATAAATACTGTGTCATAAATACCGTGTCATAAATACTGTCATAAATACAGTGTCATAAATACTGTGTCAGAAATACCGTGTCATAAATACTGTGTCATAAATACTGTCATAAATACTGTGTCATAAATACCGTGTCATAAATACTGTGTCATAAATACTGTCATAAATACGGTGTCATAAATACCGTGTCATAAATACTGTCATAAATACCGTGTCATAAATACCGTGTCATAAATAGTGTCATAAATACTGTGTCATAAATACCGTGTCATAAATACTGTGTCATAAATACTGTCATAAATACCGTGTCATAAATACCGTGTCATAAATACTGTGTCATCAATGTAACCAAAGTGTAAATAACACCAGCGCTCAGTGTAAATAAAGCTTAATAATAAAGTGTTTTAATCTTTATTTTAACTCACTTGTGTTTTGTTTCAGATTAAGCAGATTTATTCTTTTACTTTGCTTCACTAAGTTGTTAAAGACTTTAGGGATTTTTGAATCGTATGATCTTCTCCAGCTTGTTCACATCGTACAATTTCTGTTCATTCTGAAACTGGGGTGAGAGATTTCATTACACATTTGACTGAACATTGTTACTATAAAGTGTTTTGCACGGTAATAAGAACTGTACCACCGTATGTGATGTTTGTCTGTACAGATGTGCAGTGGTTTTACTTCTCTTCCAAAAACCTTTTTCGTCGGGTAAAACAGTCACTAAGAGACAGGTCAGTTTCATCTTATCCAGTTTTATAAAAATGTTCAGTCCTGTGAAATAATCTACCTTCTGTCCTCTTGATATTTACTCACTAGGATACACAAACCTCCATTCTGGTGCTGGTCCCAAGCCCAGATAAATAGGAAGGTTCTCCAGTGTACCAGCACTAGCAGTTTAAAATGAGACTTGTGATTTACTGTAAATAAGTAAATAAGTAATGATGTCTGGTATGTTGTAGTGGATCCGGATCCTGAAACATGCGGTCATCAGCTGTATCATCTCACTTCTGGCCTTTTTTGGTTTAACCCTTTGTGGGCCACTAAGGTAAGATTTTATTCACATTTAATGTTGAGTTCAGTGTAACTAAGTAGTATTGTATAGCAGTTAATACCTAATACAGTATTTGATTGTAAAGGAGACACGTTAGGCTGCAGCTGTAGTTCTATTTGGACCATTTGGCTCTTATAAACACTGCAGGCACGAAGACAAAGTAAATGAAACCTGAATCTGGAGCTGCGTCCCAAATCACACATGTATGTAAATGAGTGTGTAGTGAGCAGCTGTGTAAGTGCACAATATGGGACGCACCTTAGAACTTTTATTTTATTTTGTTTTTAATAAATCTCTCTCTCTCTATCTATTCGTATATGGTCCGTTTTCTCAGTTCCTGGGGTCGGACGTTAACGTTTTCAGTCCGGATGCCCTTCCTGACGACAACCACCAGTAAGTGGTGGGAACTTGTGACACTGCTGGACAATTTCACATTTCCGATCAATCTAGTGCATGTTTTTGGACTGTGGGAGGAAACCGGAGTACCCAGAGGAAACCCATGCCGACACTGGGAGAACATGCAAACTCCACACAGAAAGTCCCCAGCCCGACCCGGGGATGGAACCCGGGACTTCTTACAGAGAGACAACAGTGCTGAACCCCTCAGCCACCGTGTCTCCTTCATTTTTACTAAATAATCCAGGAAAATGTTATGGAATGGAATTGTTGCTGTACCGTTACGTCTGTGTCATTAACATGCTGGTTTCTTCATGACAGGACGTTGCTGTTATTTGAACACAGTGATGTGGTCGTCATGGCGCTCCTCAGCGCTCTCTTTATTACCTCTGAAGGAAGCCCCTCTAAGGTCGGTGATAGATCACGATCCTAATTGAAACGTTCACGTTTTGTCTGAAACAGGTTGTATTTGATTCTGTGTTTTATAGACGAGAGGTGCTGTGTTGTTCATCGTTGCTGTGATCTGCCTTCTGCTTTTTGATAACGACGATCTCATGGCGAAGCTGGCGGAGCACCGTATCCTTCCTAAACTCTCTGTGTAGCTTTATAACCTGAGACAGAAGCAGCACACAGTGTTCGGTACACGGTGAAGCCAGAATGATCCCAGATCTGATCTAAAGATCACCAGCTCATTATATCATTCAGTTCTGCTATTGTGTATATGTACATTAATCTAATCTGTACGATACCGTTCATATTCTATAACAGTTTCACTCCAGCTGAGGGTCACCATGACAGTGCTCTCACCCATGCCATATACAGAGGGATCTCTTTTTTAGGTGTAGCAGATCATAAAGTAAGTACTGCATACCAAATTCTTTTTTATTTATCACTACCATTTATATGTCAACACCAGGAAGGAAGTTTTAATGATTGAGCAGCGATGCTTTACTGTCACCTTACCCTAAATAAACTCTGGGGTCATGCAGTTTTACTCCAACAGTCCAAAATGATTTAGTAAAATCCTAAGAAATGTGAATGTGGTGTTGTTTTTCTCGTCTTCTTTTACCCATTCGTGGTCAGTATTAGCGACAGATTTCAGTCTCCAGCTGCACTTTGATTTTTTGATTTCTCTTTAGGGGGGAGTCGTGTTGCTCGTCCTGGCTCTGTGTCTGAAGGTGGCGTTCCACACACATTCCAGGAAGCTCTCGGTCGAGATTGGAGGAGCCAAGCGCCTGTACGCTCTCTCCAATCTGGTTTGTTCGATACTGCTGCTGCCCTGGGTTACCGTACTGTCCATCACGACCGAGGTTAGTGACATCATCTTACTAGCAGTCGAGATTTTTTAATTATGAGTTTTCAGGTTGTGATTTCGAGTCTGTGTGTGTGTGTGTGTGTGTTGTTTTTCCAGAACAAAGTGGAGTCCTGGTCTAGTGTGATCTTGCCCTTCACGTTGGTTGTGTTCTCAGTGATGATCCTGGACTTTTATGTGGAGTCCATCTGCACCTCGAAGCTTGAAGCTCCACGTTGTGCTCGTTATGGTTCTTTCTTCCTGATCGTCAGCGCTCTGCTTCTGGCTCACTTCTGGACTCACCCGCTCACGGACCAGCTCCGAGCCATGGGCACCAGTGGGCAGCAGACTGGCACGGAACACGTGATATCGGGAGGAGTTCTGGTCAGCGCCTGCTTCTTCATCCTGTGTAAGGCGCCCTCTAGTGTTGTGGCAATGAATTACACACACACACACACACACACACACACACGACGTTGGTGAATCGTCACAGCGCCTCATTAAGCAGGAACACTGAATATAAATCGTGCTGGAAGTGAATCGATTCCTGAATCGTTACATGCCTGCACAACACAGCCGACTGAATTACAAACACAAAGCTTTGTGTGTTGTTTTGTTGTGGATTATTGTGTAGAGTTGTGTAACATAGCAGACGCTCGTATCCCCCACGCTTTACTGTAAGGAATGCTGGCCGGGTGTATAGCACTGAGGTTTTGGGTTCGATCCCCAGCTGGGACTCCTTTCTCTGTGGAATTGGCACATCTGCATAAGATTATTTACTCCAACAGTCCAAAAACATGCAGCCCGGTTGACTGGAGATATCAAATGACCCATGAGAGTGTTTGATATGAAGGTGATGATTCTTGTGTAGTGAATAAATCTCGTGTGTCTGTCATGAACGAAACTAAATGATCCAACACGGTGTTTAAAATCCTAACAAACAATCTTTTGATTTTGATATTAAAAAATATATAAAAATTCTGTTTTTCAGCCGACAATATCCTGTCCTCACCGTCTAAGAGAGGACAGAAGGGAACTCTGGTGGGATATTCACCCGAGGGAACCCCTCTGTATAACTTAATGGGTGATGCTTTACACCACAGCTCCCAGTCGTTACCTCGCTTCATTAAAGACTCACTGAAGCAGATCCTGGAGGAGTACGATTCCAGACAGATCTTCTACTTTCTGTGTCTCAACCTGGTGAGAGAATTCTGAAACTAGTGTGTGGGATCATCTGTAGTGTTTACACACACACAACTTCTGCACTTGTGGTTTTAGTTCCTGACCAGAATAGAACATTTGAGAACTGATTTAAACATAGATTATTAGAATATCTTTTTATTATGGTGCTTTATTACACACTTCCTCATTTAAAATCATTTTTGATTCTTTTTTTTTGTTTACTAGGCTTTTACTTTTGTCGAGCTCTTTTATGGTGTGTGGACCAACAGCCTCGGTCTGATCTCAGACGGGTTCCACATGTTGTTCGATTGTTCTGCGCTGGTTCTGGGACTCTTTGCTGCCCTCATGACCCGGTGGAAAGCAACTCGAATTTTCTCTTATGGGTAAGTGTGTGCGTGCGTGCGTGCGTGTGTGTGTGTGTGTTGTATGTATATGTGGATTGAAAGTTTATTTGGAAACACTCAAGTGGGAAAAATGGACTTTTATCAGATTATAAAGTTTATAAAGAGACTGACAAACATGAAAACAAATGGTGTTCTAGCTGTCTGTCTGTCTTTCTGTCTGTCATTTCAGTTTGTTGTAGTAAACACAGAAAACGGTTCCAGTCGTTGTAGTAAATGATTCTTGTGTAATTAACCATTTTCTGTCATGAATATAACCGCTCTTTATTTAAAACACACTATATGACAATAATAATGTGTTGCTGATGTTTTTTTATTCTCCAGGTTTGGTCGTGTTGAGGTTCTTTCAGGATTCATTAATGGTTTATTCTTAATGGTCATCGCTTTCTTCGTGTTCGTGGAATCCATCTCCAGACTCATCGACCCTCCTAATATCAACACAGTCATGTTAGCGGCAAGTTTTCACCTTTTATACTTGTAGAGTATTTAAGTAAATCAGTAAACGTTTCATGGATATTAATCCTATTAATAATGTAATAATTTTAAACTCTGTTTTAATGATTTTACTGAAATGTTTCTGTCCTAAAACAGCCCGTGTCTGTGGGTGGGCTGATCGTGAACCTGTTGGGCATCTGTGCTTTCAGCCATGCCCACTCTCACGGGGCTTCTAAAAGCTCCTGTTCGGGTCATGAGCACGGCCACTCGCACCATGGACACGGAGACCATGGGCACGGAGGTCACGGGCACAGCCACGGGGGTCACGGTCACTCTCACGGCCACGGTCACTCCCACGGTTCTGGAGGAAGAGGCATGAACGCTAATATGAGAGGTACGAGAGGAAATATCTCGTCATCATCTGATCATCTGTTTTTATTTTCCTGCACTGCAAGGTTTTATTTGGATTGGGATTTAAACACCATCAGTTTTGATCAGTGCAAACTGTGCATATCAAACACACTTCATTTCGTATTCCTGCATGTTTTTGGATCGTGGGAGTAAACACACACAGTGCTGTGTAAAGGTACTGACGTTTCTTTTCACCGGTCTCAGGTGTCTTTCTGCACGTGTTGGCTGATACCCTGGGCAGCGTGGGGGTCATCATCTCCACCATCCTGATCAGTCAGTTCGGCTGGCTGATAGCGGACCCCATATGTTCTCTCTTCATCGCCGTCCTCATCTTCCTCAGTGTTATCCCACTGCTGAAGGACGCCTGTGAGGTCCTTCTGCTGAGGACTCCTCCAGACAATGAGAAGGAGCTCACTTTCGCCCTTGAAAAGGTACAAAACATCAGCCGGGGGAGGGGGGGGGGTCTGTCAGCTCGTTTTAAACATCACAAAAGAGACACTAAACTTTCGTTTTCATTTCAGATTCAGAAACTAGAGGGCGTCCTGTCTTATCGTGACCCGCACTTTTGGAGACATTCTGCCAGCGTCATCGGCGGCACCATTCACCTTCAGATTATGTCTGATGTGGTGGAGCAGAGAATCGTTCAGCAGGTACGAAATGAGTTTGTCTATAAATACACAATTGCTCATTTATCACTGAACCGTGGCTTCGTCGTTCCCTATCATGTCCTTGGAAAAAAAGTTTCTCTCTTTACTACAATCGACGGTTTGTTCCATACAAAGCGAAGGTCACGTCGGGGTCACCAGAACGATGTTGAATTCTCACAGAGCCGGTCAGAATGAGATACGAAGAGCATCACCTCCACCCTGCTGTAGTACACAGAGCATTAATGCACATCAGCATCTCTTTACAGCAAGAAGGTTGTGGGTTCGCTCCCCAGACTTTACGGTGTATTATTAGTACTACATTGTATGCTAGGCTGAAAGTTTCATGTGTTTATTAAAATGAATCCATGATGAAGTAAAATCTCATGTTTTCTCAGGTGACTGCAGTGTTGAAAGATGCTGGTGTGAATAATCTGACGGTTCAGGTGGAGAAGGAAGCTTATTTCCAACACATGTCGGGTCTGAGCACGGGATTCCAGGAAGTTCTGGCAATGACACACCAGTTGGAGTCCATGAAATATTACAAGGATGGCACACGTATTATGTAAATAATTGTCTAAATGTCATTTGCTTTGAATAAAAGGTTTTAATGTTGTTAACCGTGTACGTTTTTCTTTTCTTTTTTTGTACAACACCAGGTTACAAAAGATGCGTCATTATACATGTACACAGGGGTGCTAATGGGGAATATGAAAGAATATGCTTCTGAGCCCCACCACCCAAGGGCATGCCAACACTGATAAACTTATACTCTAGTAGTAAATAGAAATGCATATTATATATATATATAATTTAATGGTGTTTCTCCAGCAAACCTAAAAAATCCACCAGCGTTTGTTGAGATAATGTTTTTTTATTTGTTTTTATTAACCATCTCTAAACCTGCTAATGAATCAAATCTTTAACGTTACTATCTTATGAAGCTGTTTCTGATTGGACGATGGCCGTTATTAATCATTTAAAAGTCCCACTTTTTCTGTTACGTAGGTGTAATGGTGTGTGTTTATTGTGTGTAGTGTAACATTGTTACTGTACTTACTGTGTTTAGTGCAACATCCTGGTACTTTCAGTGTGCTGAAATATATTGTGTTTGACGCACTAAAGCACAGTGTGTACGTGTGTGTTTGTAGATGCACTAATGCTGTTGTATTTGTTGTTTATTTTTAACTATTGTGTACTTGTGTACTTGATTTGGGCGGCTCGGCGGTTTAGTCGTTCAACACTGTCGCCTCCCGGGTTTTATTCCTGGGTTATCTTGGAGGTTTTCTCTCCTGAATGTGCATGTTCTCCCAGTGTCCACGTGGGTTTACACCGGGCACTCCCGTTTCCTCACACAGTCCAAAAACATGGAGGTAAACCCAATCGAAGAGACCAAATCGTCCATGAGTGTGTTTGATTGTGACTCGTGTATCGTTTGAAACATGTGTGATGACTGAATGAACGTTTTCTGTCATGGTTACGAGCCGGAGTTTGAAATCATGACGTTAAAATGCTCAATCAATAAATAAAGTAATAGTAGATGCTTGTAATAATAGTAGCTTCAATACTCCGTCGCTCTAGGTGGCAGTACAAACAAAGTGACGTGTATCACGTGACTCGGTTGTTAAAACAGCGCATTGTTATCAGGTGCGGATCGACCAATCAGCAGTCGTGAATTATACGAGGCAGCCAATCAGATTCGAAAGAGCGCGAATTTAAACCTGCGCTGTAGAGCACGGATTCATCCAGCGTGTTGAGAGCAGAACTGCGTATTTACTGCGGAGACTTTTACTGCTGCGGGATTTGAACTGAAATGGCTCTTCGTGTTACAAGAGTGAGTTTTATAATGTACATTAATCCACACTATTGTGATTTTTAATGTTTTTCTCTTGTTCTAAAGTGTTTCTTTAGTTTTACTGTGAGTTTGGATGCGGATGTTGGTGCAGGATTCAGATCGGCTGCTGTTTCTTCTTTTGTTCATTAAAAACATTAAAAATCTGTTTAATTTCACTTCCATTTTTTTATAAAGTGCACTGATTTATATGATGCAAACTGTGACGTTTAGATTTAATACATTTAGCTTGTGCTCTTGAGATTAAGTCAAATGGATCTTTTATTTAACTATTTAATGTATTAAATAATAAAAGCATTTAAATTACTTCGTTTCTATTTTTCTATATATATATATATATAATTTTTTTTTTTTTTGCATTGACTTGCTCCTCCACCCAGTTTCATATAAACATTTCCTGCTTTGCTTTTAAATGATTGGATTTTCAGGATTCTTATTTTATCCCAGGTGATTTTAAAATGAAACTATTACTGAATAATTTATTTTAAACAATCACTGGTTATATTTCTTGCTCAGGAGTCCAACAGTGGCACTTTAACATAGTGACGCTTGAGCCTGTAACGTTGGTTTAAGTTTTATTCTTTGTGATTTGTGTCTTTACGATCAGATTTAAAAGTAAATTTTAATTCTGGTCTGATTTCTTTTATACATGTTTTATATTTTCTTACACTCACCAGAGTACCCGACTGCCCAGCAATGAGAACCAGACTGCCGTCCCTGGGAAAGCTGTGCTGGCGAACAAGCCTGTGCTGAGGCCGAGGGCCGCGCTCGGGGAGATTGGTAACGCAGTGTTGCCACGCCAACCACTTAAGAAAAAGGTAAGTGTGCACCCAGATTCCACCCTGTGAGATTGCTTGAGTGAAACGTGTTTAAAATGTGTGATTGTATTTCTGCAGCAGGATGTTAAGGCCGTACAAGAGGGGAAGGAAGAGAAGATTTGTGTCCCAGTCGTGAAGCACGAGCTGCCCAAAGTGGAGACTGAAGTCATAGTAAGAGTTTAAGACTTTAGGAACTCTACATGTGAGGAGCTCACCGATGTGCTCGAGGTTTACATGAGGTTTCTCTGATCCATTTCTGCTTTAACTCGAGTGGTTTTTATAGCGATGTCTCTTGTGATCCAGTGTGTTTAGCACAGGCTTGCAGGGACCGTGTAGCCTAGTGGGTAGAGCGTTGGGCTGGGAACCCAAAGGTTGGGGGTTCAAATCCAGGCTCTGCTACACTCCGCTACACTGCTGGATCCTTGAGCAAGATCCTTAACCCTGTCTGCTCATTGTAAGTCGCTTTGGATAAAAGCGTCGGCTAAATGCAATGTTGATGTGTTTAGTGACTTTACTTGCCATGTCCTAATGAATGGAACTTAATTTCTTATCTGGTTTCTTTGCTAGCTCCTATCAGAGCCCTCGTCTCCAGTGCCCATGGAAACATCTGGCTGTGCCCCAGATGAGCTGTGCCAGGCTTTCTCTGACGTGCTACTCAACATCAAAGACGTGGATGCTGATGATTATGATAATCCCATGCTCTGCAGCGAATATGTCAAGGACATCTACAAGTACCTCCGTCAACTTGAGGTTGGTCACTTTGGTGTTTCATTAGGAGTCTGAATTTCTTTCGTTGGTTTGGAAACTTGACTCTTGTCCTTTTTGAAAGGCTGACCAGGCTGTCAGGCCGAAGTATCTGGACGGAAGGGAAGTCACTGGGAACATGCGTGCCATTCTTATTGACTGGCTTGTCCAGGTCCAGATCAAATTCCGTCTACTACAGGAGACCATGTACATGACCGTAGCCATCATTGATCGTTTCCTTCAGGTATGTTGCTCTTATTCTGTAATGTTCAGTAATGTAATCAGTTATGATTCTTTGCTCTTATAGATGTGTTTTTTTTTTTTTTTTTATGTTTAATGCCTTGTTCGAGGGCTGCTGGTAGGTCATGCTTTACATGATTTGCCAACTTTGGTTTAATTATTGTTTGATTACTTTCATGAAACTTGACAGACACAAATGCACAGAAGTATGAAACATGGCATCTCATTTCCCCCTGTTTGTAGGATAATCCAGTTCCCAAAAAGCAGCTCCAGCTGGTGGGTGTAACCGCCATGTTTATTGCCTCAAAATACGAGGAGATGTACCCACCAGAGATCGCCGACTTTGCCTTCGTTACGGATCGTGCCTACACCACTGCTCAGATCCGGGACATGGA
This sequence comes from Ammoglanis amapaensis, assembly GCA_028566735.1. Classification (NCBI taxonomy): domain Eukaryota; kingdom Metazoa; phylum Chordata; class Actinopteri; order Siluriformes; family Trichomycteridae; genus Ammoglanis; species Ammoglanis amapaensis. The sequence goes on along the minus strand of JAOUQU010010944.1, from coordinate 8,431 downwards.
GATGAACATCCTCAGGGTCCTGAAGTTCAGCTTTGGCAGGCCTTTGCCTCTTCAGTTCCTTCGCAGAGCATCTAAAATTGGCGAGGTAATTTGTTTAATACAAATCTTTAAACGAATTCAGATCTAAAGACTAGATCTAGTTTTGCACTCAATAACTGACACACCAACTGACCTGAGAACCCCCAACATGAGACCATCTAAACGGAAGATGTCCAACAATGTATATCTAATCAAATTGTATAGAACAAGCTTTTGCTACAATAATAAAGAATAAACGCTGGTGTAGGTAACAATCAGAAAACCCAAGACTAATCTAATGACTCCTCCTGATCCGATTGTTCAGTTTTTATATTGGCGTTTCTATTGTAGTTTTAATAAAATCTAATATTGTAAACACTTCTGGTCTGCAGGTTACAGCAGAGCAACACACTTTGGCCAAGTACTTTGTGGAACTCACCATGGTGGATTACGACATGATTCACTTTCCTCCTTCACAAGTTGCCAGTGCTGCTTTTTCCCTCATGCAAAAAGTCTTCGATTGTGGTGACTGGGTAATTGTGTTTTTATTTATTAAGGATCATATTGTTCCTGTCGACTGCTGGTTTGATCACTTTTAAATGATCTTGAATCCTCTTTGCAGACCCCCACACTGCAGTATTACATGGGCTACACAGAGGACTGCTTAATTCCAGTCATGCAACAGATCGCCAAGAATGTATTTAAGGTGAACGAGGGACAGTCCAAGCACCTGGTAAGTAGCTTTAATACTTTATGACTGTTCTCTATGACTGTGCTAATGGGATCTTATTACATCTGTAGGCGGTTAAGAACAAGTATTCCAGTCCGAAGCAGATGAAGATCGCTTTAATCGCTCATCTTAAATCCTCTCTGATCAAGGATCTTGCTAAGAAAGCTTCCTAGGACCTGCTGAGATGGACTTTGCACTATGAGCCTTTGTAAATTGTAACTTAACGCATGCTTTTATTTACTTTTTTACACTTTTATGTACTTTGATTTTTGCCCAGTTAATCTGCTCTGCTGTTAACTGGGTAACTGTTCAGGTTTAACTAAGTTTTAACGTTTCAAATAAACCTTTTAAATGTATGTGAACTAACGTTTTGTTTGTAATTTTATTTTTGCTTTTTAAATGTGTTTAATTATCTAAACTGGTTAAAGCTGGACAGATTTAATTTTGACCGATAGGTGGCGCTGTCTGACTAGCATGTTCCCTCAGTATGTAATGTTTATATCAGTCATGTCAATTTAGATCATAAATATAAACCGTTTAACACTTTTAATTTAACACTTTTAAAGCCGTTTATTTTTTATCTTTTTCTGAAAACCAATGACTCTGAAACGATCAGCTAATTAAACCACTTACTAAACTTCCTTTTTAATCAAACCCAAGCTTAACTTAGTAATTTCAACTCTACGTTCGTGTTTTTTATGGTTATTGATGCTCGATAATCAAAACAATCCTTTAAATGTTTCATTAAATTAGCATCTCTGCTAAACCGACATTAGCAATGGCTGCTCGGTGACTGGAGAGGTTTAAAAGTTCTGAGTGGAAATTCTTATTTTATTAAACATTTAAGAGGTTTTTTAAAGTATAACTCGGACAAAACATTGAGCACTCATGTTCTAATAACTCAGATCTGTTTTTTTTATATATATTTTCATACTTAAATCTGGTTTCATGTTCGATCGTTTTAATAATTCCAAAACTAAACACAACCGAAATGAAATATCACTAAAACTTCTGACCACCACTATGTGGCGTTATTGAGTTCACTTGTACTAATCTGTTTCCCCCTTTTAATATTGATTTTATTATTAAGCGTGATCTTGAATCTCTTTGATTATTGATACCGGCTATTTTCCCATGATCATGTTTAAGTTAATTTATATAAAGTTAATTTATATAAAAATACAATAAAATATGCACCACATTTCCATAATCATATCAAGCTTGATTCTTTAATATCCAGTAAAAGGATGAAACAGACTTACAAAAAAATAACAAACTTTCATGTTAAGTTCATGCATTGCTTTTTTTTGTCTGAATTTATTACAGTATTTTAAGAGCAACTTGTCACCATTAAGAACCAAAATAAAGTTTTAAGGATGTTTAGAATATTTAGATTGATTTTGAACTATTTCATTTTCAGTTGTTTCATTCTGGCTTATTGCACTAAAACAGTGGTTGTGAGCAGTAATGATTAGGAAAGGTTTTCATCCAGTGTGTGTGTGTGTGTGTGTGTGTGTGTTTGATTATATAAGACTGAGTTCTACATTTCCTGAGCTGATTTTTTGAATGGAGACGTTTGCGAGGATGTTTTGGGGTTCTGCTCCACCTCGTTCTGCAGTGATAATGAGTATCAGACTCACTGCTGGGAATCCGTTCTTTCAGACTGAGCTCACCAGAGCTTGTGTAAAGCTCATCTTACACTGACCGACCGTTCCACAAGAGGAAGAGGCTCTGATTCTGCACGCCACACAATATTACAGACGCACACTGCCTGTGAAAATCTACGACAAGTGACTGAAACGATGACAATTTTATTGTATTTCCCTTTAAAACAAAACAACACTTTATTTGTGCTTTGAGTAATAGATGCACTTGAATTTCTGAGGTAGGTACTGACTATGCTAAATATAACCGCACATTTCCTTTTTTGTAAACATGAAGTGCAAATGTAAAACACCATAATTTAGATTTATACAATTTATTAATACAAATAAGTGCATACATTTGGCTTGAAGATCTTGTTCCTGGCAACGCAGCAGGTAACGAGGCGTGGTGAATAGTGCCAGCGCCCTCTGCTGTTTAAAGCCCATATAGATCTATCTTACATGAATACTTATCATGACCTTTAGGCATCTAACCAGATATAAATTCTAGTTAATCAGAGGAAGTCGTTCCTTAAAGTTCAGGGGTGTTTCCAGTTGTGTTTTCTAGTTCAGCGCCCAATACAGGAAACTCACGCCACCTTTTCCGAGCATCTACAGGGCAGAGAGAAGCAGCGCTGGCAGCCAGACTGAAGCTCCTTAGTGCCTGGAGCCCCATGAATAAATAAACACAGAGGCCTTCGTTCTCAGAATTTATAGATTTTCAAATAAAAGCCCAAAGTTCTTATGGAAGCTTCCAGAACTCTGCAGCTCACTGACACGTGAATGAAAGAAAGAAGCTTATTGTGCCTCGACCGCGGTGTTCAGTTTCACCCAGGTGGGAACAGAATTTATATTTAGATATGTCTATGATTTAGTCTAACTAAAATGTCCGTAATGACATCATAGACTCACTAATAAACAATTGACTGCAGTCTTATGAAAGATAGATGTGATCTGTAGCTATTACTGTTGCTATAATAACAAACGTGATTTTCTACTAGCACACCAGTCTCAAGAGTCTGAATTACTATATTAGAAATGTGCTGTGTGTGATTAACAATCTGACTGTATTAAAAATCATACAGAAAAGTTTAATTAAGCATCAAACATCATTTCAAACTTCAAATTCCTGGTCTTTTTGCTATTAAGCCTCCTAGGGGGCGCTCTGTTTCAGGTTCCCATTGCTATAATGTGCTGTAATGGTTGTAATTTGAGTCGTTTGGGTTCTGCATCATCTTTATGATGAGTTTGGGATAATAGGGGTCCTTGTCCGTTAATGATATTCCATATGTCCGAGTGTCAGGTTGCTGTGTCACTGAAAAGATTAAGTTACATAATTTATGACTGTATTAAGCTTACGTCGCGTAATCTTCATGTAATAATAGAATATGATAAAGACAACTTCCTCTTATTTAATACTCTAGACAGTGTTGAAAATGTGAATAGTAATAATTATATGAGTATCCTGGTGAAGATGTTCTTCTTAATGCCGACGTTGCTTTGTAACTCATCCACCGATCCAGACGTAACCAAACCAGGTCAATTAAGAGATGAAACTACATCTGTTGATGTCAACAAATTGAATTTGAAGACGAAACTCAATTTAGCACAAAAGACTCGTTTCTCATCGTGGTGCGAGTATTCTGCTTTTATTGATTTGTCAATCGCTTCCCGGTTTCCTCCGAGCTCATCCTAATGCACTTAGAAGCAACGGGTCCTGCTGAACATCTGCCCAGGTCACAGTCTGCAGAACACAGGCCTCCTAAATTATTCATGTGGATGTATGTGGGCCGGACCTCCGGCGGTGATCTCAGGCCTCCGGAGCCCGGCGCTGTCTCGTGGGATCTCAGGATGGAGACACAAGATGCTAAAAGCCTTTAATAGATTCTATTGTTTCAGAATGTGACTGCGTATGAAATCTATAAATAATGAGCAGTGAGCTTTTGTGAATGGTGTCATTTCACCTCTATTTACAGCTTCAATTCTAGAAAAAGTCTTTGAAGTGCTTTTAGTTTTACTAATCTAATGTATTTGTTGTTTATATTTATAAGTTATACGATGTTTATGTTGTTTTTGTGTCTCCTGAAAGTCACTTCAATAGAAATATTATTATTATTATTATTATTATTATTATTATTATTATTATTATTATTATTATTATTATTTATTAATTGGATGTTCAGAACATACGGTCACTCAAAAACACCATGTAAAATTACAATGTAATCATTCGTTTAGCTTGAAGGTTCGGGGCCTTGCTCAAGGGTCAGCAGTACAATAGCAATGTGAATGTGTTGGGGTGTGAACTGGAAACCTTCTGATTTGTTGTCGAAGGTTGTCGGTTCGATTGTGAGAGTCGACAGGTCATGACTGAAGTGCACTTGAGCGAGGAACTGAACCCTGAACTGCTCCCCGGGGTACCGTGGCTTGAATAGGGATGCCCACTACACCAGGCATGTGTGCTCACTACTGCCCCCTAGTGTGTGTTCATTAGTGTGTGTTAATGTTTGTTTCACTGCACGGACCGGGTTTAATATGGTGGGTTATATGCTCCGTAAATATTGTCATATTAATCCTAAATGTTCCTGATTATGATGTTACACACCAAACAGACAAACAGAGCTGTACAACAACAACAACAACAACAACAACAACAACAAACAATATTATAAAAGTGTAGATATCTGACTGAATCATCACCAACATTCTGCTCTCGTCTCGGGTTCTGTTCGAACTCGCCATGGAAAATAAACCCGACGTTTCTTTACATCCAAGAAAAAGTCGAAGCGTCGCCAAGTGCTGACGCCACTGAACGAAGAGCCTCGAGAGAGCTGGAAATAAACCCCGTCTTTAAATGATTGGCTTCAACTAAACTCTAAAGTTGTTTCATGACTACTGGGAAATCCTGGAAAATGTTGAGGTATTTTGTTTTATTAGGAGGAGACGTGAGGGAGGGAGAAGCGCTCGGACTAAATCTTAATAATTCTCTCAAATCTTCCGCTTAAGATTTTACAACACAATAACAACACATTTATGCAGGAACACATCTAAAGTATTTAAATACTGTATGTTCAGTATCAATTTATCAATCTTCATTGGGTTTATGTCGTGATCACCACGGTGACACAAAAGTTCCATCTAAATCACAAACTTTAACCTGCTCTTGTTTTTTTTGTAAATAATTCATGAGATTATATTTACGTTTCCAGCATTTATCCAACACCACACCGTTTCGAGTGACTGAGCATTAAGAGCTTCGCTCAGTGGCGACCTGGAAGTAATGAGGCTTGAATCACTGTCACCTCACAACAAGAAGTCCCGGGTTCGTCTCCCGGCTTGGCTTCTTGTGCGTGGGTTTACTCCAGGCGCTCCGGTTTCCTCCCACCGTCTGAAAACATGCCGGTGAGGCAAATTGAAGAGATGAAATTGTCCCTGAGTGTGTTTAATGTGACTTGTGTGTATCAGTTTAAATTTGTGTGATGAATGAATGAACGTTTGCTGTCATGGATACGACCCAGAGTTTAAAATGTGATGTCATAA
>JAOUQU010010625.1:0-18463 GCA_028566735.1 Ammoglanis amapaensis | reverse complement strand
GATACAGGGTTGGGGAAAGACCTGGCAACCTACCCCGTAAAATGTAATTGCCGAGATACTCTGGGGATCGGTAACAGAGTCCACAGAGTAACCCAGGGTCGAAGTCGACTGAAGAGTAAAATAGAGAGAAAGCAAATTTGGACGGATGGTTGTATAGGTTGTGATCAAATGATCCAAACACCACCATAAAACAAATGATTTTCTTTTTGGTGCTTAAAGTGTGTGTGTAACATGATCTTGAACTTAACCTGTTTGAGAGGTTGAACTTTGTTTTTAATTGTCTATTCAATCAGGATGGGAGACTACAGGAAGCTGTGGAGAATCTTCTATCTCTAGAAAAACAAACACGAACAGTTAGTCCTGCTTTTTTGCTACTCCTAACATTTTTCTGTAACGGTGTATGGCTAGAACTCTAGATGACGTTAAGATCGCCGCTGTGATTTTTTTCCCCCCAGGCTTCGGATATGGTCTCTACATCCAGAATCTTGGTCGCCATTGTGCAGATGTGCCACGAGGCTAAAGACTGGGATTCTCTTAATGAAAACATCATGCTATTGTCCAAGCGGAGAAGTCAGCTCAAACAGGTTTGTCTGAACAATCTTAAGAATAAGCAAGAAAATTTTGGTAAACATCTGTAATTGACGTAACCAGTGATGTCTCGAATCAAAATATCTGGTTCTGCCCTTCAGTGTGTATTCACAAGTGTGCATAAATGTGTGTTTTACTGTAGGATTGGGTTAAATGTGGAGGATTAATTCTGCTGTGTATAAAAGCATTGTGTTAAATACGATACAGGATTCACAACACAATTTTTCAAAACGAGAATTTGAAGGCCAATTGATATGGAAAATAAAGTGTCTGTGATTATTTTATTTATCTGGACTATGATGTCTATTGTACCATTTAAGTTGTAGACTATACCTAAAATACTCGATTCATGTTTTGTGTAATTGGGCCCTTTGCATTAGTTTATCACGTATTATACATGTTCTGGGTGGTCTTGTTGTATATATTCATGAATGTTAACACTACCTTTAGTGTTTTGTTGCGTCTGAAAATCTCCTAACCTCTATTTCAATGCAGGCTGTAGCCAAGATGGTCCAGGAGTGTTATAAATATGTGGACACCGTCACTGACCTCACTATTAAACTGAGACTTATTGACACACTCCGAACTGTAACTGCGGGAAAGGTCAGTACTGGTTCAACCAAATTATCTGAATATAATCTTTTTCTTTATAGATTTGTAGTTTTTTAAAAGAAGGCTGATTGTTGTGATCTGTATTATGTAGATCTATGTTGAAATCGAGCGTGCTAGACTCACTAAGACACTGGCTAATATTAAAGAACAGAGTGGAGATACCGCAGAAGCTGCATCCATTCTACAAGAACTTCAGGTTTGAGTCTTTTTCAGTTATTTCACTTTATTTTGTTTAATGCTCTTGGGATATTTTTGTTTGCAGCTGTATTAGTGTAGAGCCACCAGACAGTAACACAGATTATCTTTACATCAGGATATCTTGTAGTGGGTGGGATTTTTAAAGCAGCAAGTAAACATGTCCTACTCAAATTTGGTGTCATAAAAAGAAACTTGTGTACATGTGTGAGACACTTGATAACACTTTCAATGGATTCACTCTGCCTGTAGGTGGAGACGTACGGTTCCATGGAGAAAAAGGAAAAGGTGGAGTTCATCCTTGAGCAGATGAGGTTGTGCATCGCTGTGAAGGATTACATCCGCACTCAGATCATCAGCAAGAAGATCAACACAAAGTTTTTTCAGGAAGAGGGTACTGAGGTACAACCTGTGCTTAGTGTTCAACAGCTGCAAAACAGCTTCACCTCAGCCCCTTTCCCAAAATTTCTTAATACCCATCTAAAGTCATTTCTGATAATGATTCACAACCTCACTTTGACATTAATAGCCATAGCAGCTAACATGAAAACAGTCAACATTTTGTACATATATATTTATATACATTTATAGTGTAATGTTTTTGACAAATCTGAGGAATGAGTTTTTGTTGTTGTTAGGAATTGAAGCTGAAATATTATAATCTAATGATACAAGTAGACCAGCATGAAGGCTCGTACCTGTCTATTTGTAAACACTATCGGGCTATTTACGACACACCTTGCATCCAGGAGGACGGCACCAAATGGCAGCAGGTAAGTTTTAGCACTCTGTCACATTTTTGGTCAAATAGCCCTCATATAGCCTTACTTATATAATGAACTCATTCCCCCCCTCAACACACACACACACATACACTTACACACACATGCACACATACACTTACATATAATGCTGCATGTGGTGTGGACTATTTTTTAGTTTGGGTGTCATGCATGTGTCATGCACTCACACAGTTTGCGAGTGCGATTTAAATTGGGCCAAACAAATAAATTTTTTACTTAAATATCTTTTCTGTCGCCATCTGTTGTATTGCCGGTGTACTGTGTATCCATATAAGTATAAAAATCTGTTTTCTTATTTGTCTAGGCATTGAAGAGTGTGGTCCTGTATGTGGTCTTGTCTCCATATGATAATGAGCAGTCAGATCTGGTGCATCGGATCAGCACAGACAAGAAACTTGAAGAAGTCCCAAAATATCAGTGAGTGAGCCTGAGAGCTGGAAGAGAATTTTTTGTAATCAGTTTATTATAGTGCTATTTGGTGGGTACATCGTGGGTAACACTGCTCGTCTTATTTCTTTTTTTAGGGATCTCCTAAAGCTGTTCACTACCATGGAGCTGATGCGCTGGTCCTCTCTGGTGGAGGATTACAGTAAGGAACTGCGGGAGGGTTCTCTTGACAGCCCTGCCACGGACGTTTTCACTTGCACCGAGGAAGGAGAGAAGAGGTGGAAGGACCTCAAAAACAGAGTGGTAGAACATGTGAGTCGTGAAAACAACTAAAGATAACACCATAAAGAATGACCTGATGCACTGATCTGTATATCATTAGTGAATGTGGAGTTTAGCTTGCCAATACAATTACAAGCAGCTAATTAATCATACAGACTGTTAGCAAAGCAAGAGTTCTTAAAAATTAAGAACTCTGTTGTAGTTTGTTCCCGGTATGTTGTAGTTTGTTCCCGGTTTGTGTGTTTTATGTTTGGTCTCAAGTTGGGCTTTGTTAGTCCTTTGAATTAGTCCTGTTAATTTTCTAAAAAGTGTATTTATTTAAGAAATCAGTTAAAGATCGGGCAGGGGGTTCTGTATGATGTTGTAAAAAGGGCAATGAGCATCCAGCACTTTGGTACGTTCATGCTATTGTTTAACTAGTGCCAATGCAAACAACAGATGGATCGTTTTAGTAGAAAATATTAGTGTGGTGAAGATAATGCATGTACCAAATTGCTTAATACTCATTTCTATTTGGTTTAAACCACATTTAAGTTTTTCTATTAGGTCACAAGTTTATTTGTTGTATGGACATTACCAGCAACGGTCTGTAGCTATTTTATTCTATGCCAGAATGTAAGTTACTGTTGAGATGTTTACAGTTGAGGGAATAGTATCCCAGTGTGACATAGTTGTTGAATTGATCAGCATTCTTAAGTCCTGTTTTCTGCCTTTGTAGAATATTAGAATCATGGCCAAGTACTACACAAGAATCACAATGAAAAGGATGGCTGGACTTCTTGACCTCTCTATTGATGTAAGTTCCTCTGTTTTTATACAATGTTGACTTACTTTTGTGTTTGTTTAATGGATTATATAACATCCATCTAATATGTTGACTTGTTAGTTGATTGTGGGTTGGATGTAAATCCACCAGATTTTAGTAAATCCACCAGGTTGATGTGATCAAACTTCTATAGCATCTACAAATGTAAATGGTCGTTTCATCATAGAATTAGTGAGCTTTGTGTGCATCCTAATTTTATTAGGTAGTCCTAGAATTCAATGAGGCACAGCTTTGCTGATAAAAGATAAACAAACATGGGCACTTATGCTGGGCAAAGTTATTAAAGTGTATAAAGGAGCATAAATATATTTTTGTTTGGGCTTGTTAACTAGGCAAGTTCGTTACATGAAGGGAGACATTAGTGGACGTTTGATTGGCACGTTGTTTGTGTGGGAGGAAAGTAGTATAGACTGAATCAGTATTGGTCATTTTAGTTTATTTAATTAAATAAGTTTAAGATCTTACTAAGCTACCACAGGCCCTACAGACATACCGGAATATCGGTTGAAGTGCTGATGTTTAAAAACTACTCCTGTTCATATGTTATTTGTAGGAATCTGAGGAGTTCCTGTCTAGTCTGGTGGTGAACAAGACCATCTATGCTAAAGTTGACCGTTTGGCTGGCATCATCAATTTCCAGAGGCCCAAAGACCCCAACGACCTGCTTAATGACTGGTCGCACAAACTCAATTCCCTCATGTCACTTGTCAATAAAACCACACATCTGATCGCCAAGGAGGAAATGATCCACAACCTGCAGTAAGCATGAAGGCAAATACCAGACCCACTCTTCGGCTTAGTGGTGGATGAAACAGCTGGTTCAAGTGGACTACAACTTCTTTTTTTTTTTTGCAGTAATGTGTTTTCTTAGCCACCCTTGTAAAAAAAAAGGATCTTCGATGTTTATAGGGTAAACATATGATGTTTATAGGGTAAAATGCCATTGATCTTGAATTAGGCGCTTACATGTGTAGCAGGTTAATATGATCTCAGAATTGTTTTGCTGTTCCAAGTGAAAGTGAAATCCTCTCCACTCTTAAAGCAGTGTAAGCATTAGTGGGTCATGTTCACTGGTGATCTGGTACAGAATTACTGTCTGTGTAAAATGATGGCAAACATCTGTACTGCTGTAGAAAAGAAATCTTTTTTTGAGTTTTGCAAAGTACCCAATAAAGACCGTCTTTAAAAAATGTGTATGTTTATTACTCATTGTTTTAGTCATATTGATGCATGTGAAATAAATAAAACATGATTTTTAATTCATATTGATATTTTGCTCATATTCATTCGCACTGGGGCGAAAAAAGAAAGAAGTTATGAATCAAACACCAAGCTTTATATACTAGCAAATCCTTTTCTGTATGTATATAGTAAATCTTTAGCTTGGCAAAATTGTTTCTTAAGACCGTTACAATCCACGATGTAAGAAATTGTTTAAATCAGTCTTTTCATCTTAATGATGAACAACACCAGAGCCAAACCCTCAGGCACCATTAAAGTGCTTTTGTAAACCTCATGCAGCATTATTGGATAATCCCAGTTGCATTTATTGCACTATGAACACAATGGTTTTAATAAAGCAGAAAACATTTGTGCACCAGCTTGACAAAATAGAAATTAGATCCAGACTGAGAGTTTTCGTGTATATAATATTGGCCTGTAGGCACAATCTGAAAGTAATTATTGCTGTAATATACTAAATGAATATTTTTTTGTGTGTGCTGTTAGTGTCCAGATTAACACCAGACGTGTGTCTGTGTATTTGTGGAGAAATCACACGTGTGAGCATTATAATTAAATTCCTTTGGTATAACAGTTTAATATAACAATTGTCCCTTTGTATATATTTATTGTATAACAATAAAGAAATGATATTTGGCTATTTGTACGGTGGTGTAAGGGGTGAGATATGTCTTAGTATGGTTTTTAATTCAGCAAATGAATTAATTAAGCAAATGTTCACAGTAACCTTAATAAAACAACAAACCAAGTAAAAGACTGAGAGTTCAAAACCGTTGGGTCCTTGAGTAAAGCCACTAACGTTCTCTGCACCATGTACACTGTCTACATATCTTGCATATACATTATATATAATTTTTTGTTATTCATTTATCTAATAATTTAAAATTTTTGTAGAAAGATACCAACAACTGGTGTAGATTCCAAGCATTTAAATGTTGCGTAGAATTTTTTAATGGTATAAAACATGCCTACTTCAACAGCTGGGGACAACAAAAAATTTCAAAAGCTTGCCAAATTATCACAATATAGTATTTATCATTACTAATGTAAGTCTGTCTGGGCTGCTTGTTAACTGCTCTAAAATCTTCTACGGACTTATTTGCTCTTTGGGTTATAATAATCAGCTGCTTCACTTCATTTCTCCGCTGATTGCTTTGTGCATTTATTACATTCTCTGTTTTATTAGTCTGATATTAATCTAAATCTGTTCTTTGTATCTCTAAAAGAATTGTAAAACTTCAGTGCGTCTTTGTAGGCTTGGGTTCTTAACAAATATATTCATTGGATTGTTATTTCTCATAAATTCATGAAAAAAATAGAAAAGATATATGTTTCTAAAATAACAGCACACGCCTCGAACTTCTCGTACCCTCAGACATTTACAAATCACCCGTATCATGCACGTCGTACAATAACAAATGTTGGCATTTACATCTTTCTGTAATAACAATCTGAATAGTACTTTTGAAGTTTTCCAAATGTGATGTCCAGTCCCCCTGAGAGAAGAAGTCGAACCGTGGAATCATCTGACCACAGCCTGGTAATTCAAAAGTCACTGCCAGGATTCCACTGTTGGCCTCTTGAGAAAGGCTCAATTGCTAAGACTGTATACTCTTACTTTGGATAAAAGCGTCCGATAAATGCTGAAAATGTAAATGTTGGTGTGTGTGTGTGTGGTCAAGTGTGAAAGGTTTCAACCTTTTGAATTGCCGTGTTAAGAAAGTAATATAAATCATATTATTACTGGCACAAAGATAACTCAGAAATTTAACCGTGAAGTGAGTTTACCTGAACTGTGTGGGTAAGATAATGCAGGGAAAAAATCTGTTCGGTGCCAAACTGCTTATCAACACTTTATAATATAGAGCGTGAAGGAGACCTTTGGGGAAATGTCTCCCAAAAATTGTGCTCAGAAACTGGATTGTTAAAATAAATTCGTCCAATTTATAGGCAAAGCTGCTCGCTCACACACACACCAGGTAAAAATCTTTAAACATTTACTTTGACGACCCTGGATTTTCTATTTATTTTAATTTTTTTAAAGTAATTGACTATGAAAATATGTAATATATATGTAATATAAATGTAACTACTAGGCATTTAGTCGTCTGTACAGCATTCTTCAAAATCTTCAACGATTTTTGTTTTTATTAGCAGTTCAATTTCCCCATCATGGCCAACACTTGAGCTTTGTTTAACTACTATATAAAGTTCTGATTTGCGAGGCATCAATAGCATCTTATTTATGGGCGATTCACATTCGAAATTTCAATTAAACCAGTCACACAGATTGTAGGAAGTTTCTGCATGACGAAGGTCCTCATATTCAGATTTCACTCCAATCAAGAACCTCTGGGATGTTTTGAATCAGTACGCCTGATGCTGCCAAGTCCAGAGGCTCAGTGATTCTCTGATTATGTTCACATGAAAACGTTGGGGTCATGCCGGTGCACCCAAACATCAAGACAATATTAAATAAGAGTTGTCCCCATAAAAACCTGTAATTTACTCCAGAATTATGTGCGTGAATGGAGCAGCATTGTGTGCAAGACTTGATTTGAAATTTTTGTGGAAAGCTGGAGTTATTAAAAGGTTTTTTTTTTTACAGATAGTTTCTTATTAACAGATAAATCAGATATATTGGAGGAGGATGCAGTCTTTTGCCAATTTAAGGTTATAACAGTGATATTTTTGTCAACTGAGATTTGATCAGATGATTACTTCATGCTGACAGAACCCATGCTAACTGACCCGAAGTGAATTGTGTGTTTTACTCAAGGTTTATAAAGATGACTTCCTCTAGGGTCTAGGTTATCTGATAACAGTAAACTGCATCATAAAGAAAGGACAAAATGTGCCATAGCAATGAAACACGGCGAAATCTAATATGAATGTTTTGCCCCAAACTCAAAAAGCATTTGTGAGACCAGACAGGAATGTTTAAGGTATTCAGTAGGATTCAGGACCTGGCTTTGAGTTCTTTGTGAGTTCTTCAATGTCAACAGATGCTAAACCTCATCTTGCCGGACCTTGTGTGCAGAGCTAAAGGCTTGCTAGAACAGAATATACTGCCATGTGCAGCCTGGTAGTGACTCAGTGAGATTCTGGTAGGTTGTCACATTTGTTTGAAGCCATGCTAATTGCAGTGCATCGATAATTGCTGCTGGAGAGTTCTTCATTTTCTTCATTCAGATTCATAGAGCATACTCAAATTGCTTAAATCTGGCTTAAAATGGGGGGGGGGGGGAGGCAGGGTAGTATTTGGAAGTTTTGGTAGAAGATCCCTTTCACCCCATGTAAGACCATCAGCATGTTTTGTTGCACATGATCTGGAAGAATGTGTTCACACCCAAATCATTTAAGAGCCTTGTACACATTCATGAGCTACATACTGCAATAAATGAAAGTATAAAGTTGTCATAGTAATGTTACAGTCTGTAATGTACATGTTAATCGGTGTGACAAAAACTTTATTATACTATTTCAAAAATTTAGTAAATAAAATGGTAAAATAATAATAATATTTGTTATATATAACATATTAGTATATATCAATAATATTTAGCAAAATTGTGTTCACGTTTCAATTGTAGATGCACTTGCAATGTAATATGTAATAGATGATAATACGAGGTCGAAATAAGTTATTAAATATGAAGTATACATACATTTAGAACATGTTGTTTGTTAAATAAATGCTTATTAATTATAAAAACATATGGCCAAAGTTCATGGACGCAATATTAGACTAGTGCTGTACTTTATGTATGTGTGTTAAATATTAAATAAAATCAAACTTAAATAAGTAATGTCTTAAGTGCAGGTACAAGAATATGTCGTTTCCTACAAATATGTTTAAATAATAATATTACTTTTAAAATATTCATTATTTTGCTTGCACTGAAGCAAATGTTTGTCTTTTCTAGTGTTATTTTGAATGAAGTTTGCATGTTCTCTACATTTCTGTGTGGTTTTCCTCTTGGCGCTTCTCTTAGTTCACATGGTCCAAAGTCATGCACATGTAGTATAATGAAGTTACAAAATTGTCCACGACTGTGACGTTAAACTTGTAAACTGAATAAAGTTGTGCAATAAGTAACTACCTGCCCTGTCTTGAATGTAACCAAAGTGTAAAACATTAAATGGCATTACATTTTTTATAAATCAATATTGAACTAATCTAATGCTTATCAACAGTACTTTTTTTAAAATGTGGTTTTACTACATTTTAGTGTTGGACACAATACTTTATAATAAAATAAGAAGTTTAAAAGTTAAAAGAATCCACAGTGCAAACAAGCAAGATGGTCAGACAGATGCTCAACTGTATAAAATAGAAAACTAAAATAACAACAATTAGCAAAATAGGCACCCCTGGAGCAGACAGGGTTAAGGGTCTTGCAGCAGGACCCAGCAGTGTAGTGGAGTGTAGCAGAGCCTGGATTTGAACTCCCAACCTTTGGGTTCCCAGCCCAACGCTCTACCCACTAGGCTACACTGTCCCTATTAGACTGGCTTTAAACAGAGACCTGGAAGGACATGATCGTAGCTATCTAATATAAAACGGACTACATTAAATATAATTTGCCTTTGAATTAACACACATAAAAGCAAAATTGCAGTTTATCTTTGTTTATTTGCTAACAGTTGTGAGCTGCCTAATTATAATTTAATCAGACTGACACCTTCCCCCCATGCCTCTCTTAGCAGGAGAGCAGGACGCCCTGTTGGGAGACGAGCTCATTTCTGCACCATAAAGAGACAGCAAGAACTAAACAATGTCAGTGAGTACCGGTACTAATAACCGGCTAAAATGTGTCATCAGAGAGGTTTGTCTGTTGCTAAGAAACGCCATCTCTATCCATAATGTTCTTTACATTGTCAGGTGTCGTTTGATCCCTATATTCTTTGCTGAACAGATTTAAACAAGGCTTTGGGGAGGCAGTTATTTTCTCTGTGGCACTAGCCATGATGGATACTGGCAGATCACTTATGCTTCAATTTCGATTGCAGTCTGTTTGACTCGCTTTATTTGGCTACCAAATATTGTCACCATCTTGTCTGAGGTTTCCTTCAAGTAATTACAGCCATATGGCAAAAATCTAAACATAGAAATGGTGCTACAACAACGAGGTGGTTCTAGTACGGATCATCAAAGCACACATTTGCACATAATATAAACACAAGCCGTCTCTTTTATTTAATTGTAGGTACATAACGGTCCATCTGGTAGTTTTTTTTATTTTAAATGACTTTCTTCCTGTCAGAAAAACTCCCAGAGCAATTCTTCATCTCTGCTTTTTCATTTTCTATAGTCTATGAAATAATTATTTCATTTATTTGTAATAAAATAGCCCGTGTAAGTGAGATAAGGAACTGACAGCAATTTGATGAGATCATACAACAATTCTAATTCTGCAGTAGTCATAGAGACTGCCGCTGCCTCAGCCTTTTATTGCTGTCAGATTAAACTGTGATCTCACAGTTGGTGCATCCAAACCAAATAGATTCCAACTGAGATAGTTATGGGAGTTCAGGATGTAAAAAGATCACATGGTCAAATCTCTCAGAGCTGAAAACGGAGCCCATATTGCTGCCACGTTCATTCAAGCCATATTTGTCCAATTTGAACTGTAAATCCGAAACCATTTGTGACATCGTGTGCAGCAATACCAAAGAAATATTCCAGTGTTACAATAAATATCTTTTATATAAGAAATTTACATGACAGCTGAAACCATTGTCATTGTAATCAATTCCTCCATATGAGGAACATGGTTCCCCATACCAGAACGGCTCCTCCTCCGGTCACGCCCCTCCGGTCGTCACACCCTGACGAGGTGCACCTGAGGGTGATTAAGGACTAACTGACTGGTGCATAAAAGCCTGTGTTCCCTCCAGGCTCGTGGCCACATCTTCTTTTCGTTTTGCGTTTTGCAGTTTGTGCTCCTGGTGTGTTAAGTTATGTTCTGTTTTTAGTGGTGTTTTGGTTAAGTTAGTCCTCCGTGTCCGTCTCCTGGTGTGTGTATGTGTGTGGCAATCAAAGAGTCCCTCAACCCGATTTCTCACACTCCTTGGGTTTAAATATGGTGTGTTTTATCGGTGTAACTGACATGGAGGATATGAGCAGCCTTGTGAGCCAACGTAGAACTAGTCCAGTATTTTCTTCACTTTTAATGTTAGGCTGAGCGAGTGAGGACATATACAGCCAAACAATCTTGTATAGGTTAAAATGTGCCACCCTGATTAGCTGTAATTACAGCTGAAATGTTTAATGTCTAATTATTATTAGTTTTCATTTTAGCTCTGTGCAGGGAAACTTACATTTCCACACACTAGTAAACACACAATAGTGGACAGTAATGAGCACACGTGCCCGGTGCAGTGAACTCTGTATCTTTCTCAAGGTCACTTCAGTCATGACCTGTTGAATCTCGGAAACAAACCAGCAAGCTTCCAAGCACAAGATTAGAAGCTTAAAAGGTTACATTAAAATAAGTGAATTAATGAAATAACCATGCACTATAAAATATATAGTCCTTGATTTCAAAATAAAGTTGAGCTAGGGGTAGGAGATATGTTTATCCTGACATTTCGGGAGATATGGTGTTTTCTTCTGTTTGTTTGAAAAGACTCATTCCTCTCGAAAAGAAAGGTTAACTAAATCAGAATCAGTGCCAACCTTCCGCATGTACAAGCTTCCTCCTGGATTTAATGAGAGGGGCTTTCAATGTTCCTTCAGTTCAGGGCTTTCAGTTCAACACGCACGCACACACAGATGTACACACTAGTCTGACCATGATTAACGTAATAACAGCTGACTAAACAAGAAATACTAGAGAAATTATGCTTAAAACCTTAACAAAAGATAATAACAACCGTATAGTACCTTATAATCTTGCTGACACTTCATTTAAAACATTTCTGATGTAAGCAGCCAGATGTGCATCAGCATGAGAATGTATAAAAGCAAAAACGATTACATTTTAATGAGTTCATTTGTTAGGGCATGTTCATGTTCAATTGGAAAAACATTTGTAATTATATTGCTGCTTCCAGTCTAGCACCTTTACAGATGCTTTCAGAAATATCAGCCTCTTTCTATCAGGGTGTGAATCACCTGATTCCACCTTATTGTAAGTCAGCAATAGGTCTGGGTCAGTCAATTGCTCTGGTGCGTGATGCACTGGTCCTCGTCACTGCCGTGATTGCAATCCTTGTGTGTTGCTGGGAGTACTCTGAATGGATATGATTGGTACCCATGAAACATGTGGGTATTCGAGTCGTGGGTAATAACGGATGCACAGAACATCTTTCCACTTTTTTCATTTGTTTTTACATTTGGATTAGAGTTTTTTTACATTCTCATTAGTGGCTTAGTGGGCTAGGAATAAATCTAGGTTGTATATGAGGTACGATGTAATATTTTAAATCAATAAAAGTACAAATAAACACTGTGCTTCCGATTAACAGGCAAATGAAAAGATCAATATCCATGTTGTATGAACGCTCACGTATTCTTTACATTTAGGTATTTTTTATTTAACAAATTGTATATTATAATTAAATAAAACTATCAGCATCGTCAGTTAGGTTGGGCATGCTTCTTCATAGTAAAATGGCACATATCATGTCACCAAATTATTTATTGCGTGTAAAATAAACAATGTGTTTGCGTTAGTTACTAATTATTTCAACTTTATTTTCTTTATTCATTTCTATAATTTCTGCTTTGCTCAACCTTGTTAATATAATTTGAAACTGACCTGATTGTACACCAGTACACATCTGGATGCTAACTACTATTACAGGCACATAGACATAGTTGTCGTTCTGAAAGACATTATGTGAACTAAACTGTATGTATTCAGTGTCTCATATTTTACCATTAATAGCACCAATCACCAAAATTATGATAGACAGTTTTGATAGAATAAGGCCATGTTTAATTAAACTTTTGAATGTGCATGAAATTATTGGATGTTCCTTATTTAGAGACAGATATGCCCGGTCCAGTTTAAAGACTTGTGTTTCAGAGAGTGTGAAGAATTAACCAACATAAGAATTCTGTCTCATGCTTGTCATTCACAATCACAACAGTAAAGACATGTGAAACGAGGCTTCAGTTAGACCAAAACACGGGTGTATTTTGTCAGCAGGTACATTAGACGATTAATGAGGACTCAGAATGATGTCAGGTCTTTGTCTAAATTGGTTCAATATTGCATCACATAAAAAAGGATTTGCAAATTTAAACAGCCAAAGTACATTTTCTCAGGATAGAAAGATACTTTATTGATCCTGACAGAAATAAAAGGAATAAAACATCTAAACCACTTCAAACAGGTTGTTCATAACACAACAATATAAAGAAAATTATACAAATGGGATTCACAGTAAGATAGTAGAATAGAAAATGTGGCTTACCAGGAGAAACATCAGCCAAATGTGACATTACTTTGATTTGGTGTGACCTAACTATATTTAAGTCTGGAACTATATAGAGAAACAGTTTAGTTGGTAGAAACCTTAACCTTATATTTATATATAAAGAAATAATGCTGCAATGAATATGTTAAATTGTTTTATGCAAAGAAAAGGTTATACATTCAATTTATGCCTATATGGCATCTAATCTCATTAAATTAAATCTCCCGGAGCTAAAACACTCTGAAATGTGTCTCTCATGAACTGAAACACACGGTGGCCAGGTTTAAGACTGTAGTCTGAAAAATGGTCCAAATTCTTTAATGAAGATGCTCTGTTCAGTGATTAAATGAAGTGCACTCAAAATTTCATGGAAGCATCACGTACACATATTTAGAATAAAGCAGTAAATTCATAAACTATCAAGCTTTTCTTTGTACTTTTGTCAGTTAACTTCAGAGGATCAGAAAATTATATATTCCTGGTGATAGTGTGTGTACAATATTGGAACGCAATAGTTCTGTATGCATACACCTTGGAGATTGAATGACCACAACGTACTGTGTTCAGTAAACTACAACCCAATCGATCTATTTGGTTGTAAAATGCACAGTCCGTTGTTATTCCTGCCACCTATTGGACTGGCAAGCTCCTGTCTGCTTTTGTGAACAACACGTAGATGGGCATATATTTAATTATGTACATGCTATTAGTGTGAAAAGTATGTTTTTTGTTTTTATATTTAATGAATTAGTCAAACTGGTCAGAAGATTCTACACATTTAGTGAAGATTTACAGATTCAGTTTAGCAAATTACAAACTGAAATATTCTTATGCAATACATATAGTAAATATTCGAATGCTCACATCTGAACTTCACAATTGTGATGACGAAAATGTTGCAGCTGAATCTGTTTGGCTCTGTGGTAGCAGAACTGGCTGTTCCATGACACTTAAATCTATAAAAGAGCAAATGATGGAATTTTGTCCACACCTGCTAAAACTGAAAGTCCTCCAAAATGTCTGGCCAGGCATTCACAGGCCACAGCAGACAACCAATTAGAATTCAGTTTAGTGCTCAAAGCAGATAAAGTGATCTAGTGTGTCCACCTATAAAGCCAGCAAAAGAGCTGGTTAAAGAGCCTTAGAGTCTAAAACTTGCTATCTAAATCAAATGCAATGAAACAAAAGCACCTTATAGAATTTAATATTATCAGTAATTTACAGTCATTGTAACATAATAACAAACTTTGGATACTTGATATTGTTTCTACTATTATATTCAATTTAAAATGTTCTAATTTTCGTACTTTTCATATGTTTTTTTATAGCACCTTTATTGCTATCTGTGTCACAAATGCAGTTCACTGCCAGTCATATCATGTAAAACTGTAAATGTAAAATTGACAATAATTTATTTATTTTTAATAATTGCTACTCATCAAATTTTTCTCTGCAAATTTTAGCCATAGTCATACAGCTCAAAAAGGTTTACAAAAAGGTACACTATATGCCAAACCAAACATTTTATTTGCTTCATTCTGACAAAAAGGGGAACGTTTTAAAACATTGTATTCTTAATTAAGACAAGATTAGGACAAAATCCATACAGTATCGGCATAAATTGCCAATAACATTGCAAATGTTTCAAAACGATGACAATTTAAATGGAGCTATAACAGAATAAGATTGGAAACATGTCATGTGCACTAAATAATGTGCACAAATACACACCTGGCAACGTTTTCTTAAAAACCGGTCAATTAGACAATGTAAATAAGTAAAATCCAATATTTTTTGGAATTTGTAATATCTGGAGCACCTCAGTTTTATTTATTCTAAACAAATTCCCCAAACACGACTGTTCTATGTCATTCAGCTTATTATCTGATCAAGACAGCTCTTTACAAACATAATTTTTTAAACTACTTTATATTCTATTTATAATATAAATACGTTATACTAATAATGTATAAATAAAAGTTATTAGATTACTTAGCAATAATGTTTATATTTACAGACTATTATTATTTATCTATCTATATAAGTATACTGCACTATACTAGGCCTATATTATATTATACTATTAATGTTATATGTATAAAAGTATTGGCACTTCCATTCAAATAACTGAGCTCATGCGTTTTAGTTGCAACACGTGCTATTTGTCGTGTGCAAATGTTCTTGGCTGCACAACAGCTTGGACTGACCTCAGCGCTACTGAACAGCCACCACAGACCAAAGAAAACACAGAAGAAAAAACATATTTTTTTTACAGTTTAAATCTTTTATGCTGGTTTGTTGATTTGACAAAACCTTGGCAAATCTTGTCATTACAAAACATACTAACCCACCTAAATTAACACTACGGTGTAAGGTACAAAATATATTTTTAGTTTTTTTTATATTATTGACATACTAATATGTCAATATAGCGCAAACAGGTTGTTTTACATGTGCTCTGGCTCGGCATCCATGCAAGTCTCCCATGGATTCTTAGGCATGTGAGGCATGGCAAGAAAAAGGAGGCCAATCCCAAAGAGAAAGAGGAACACAACAGACAAACAGGCACAGATGAAAGACCAGGAGTAGTAGTAATCAATCCAGATGGTCTCCTCACTGTCAACCATCCTCTTCACTGACTGCCTCATTACCTCTACAGAAACAAAAGCACAGAGACCTGCGACGAAAGGGCGATAGAAGTAAAAATTAGTTATTGTAGTTATTTCTGATAGCTCTGACTCTTTATATCATATAAATTAAATTATTGTAGCAGTTAGCAGCCAATCTGTATTACTTTGTGTATTCTTTGTTGCTGTATTCAAATATATTAGACTGAATTTGTATTTTTATTTATCCTTTTTTATATAGACATAAAAATTAACCTTACTGCTTACCAGCAAAAGCGAAAAACATTCCAGCAGGTTTGTGCAGATAGTTTTTGCCTTTCACCAGGGCACACAGACTACACAAACTGCCCAAGAGCATGAAAAGAAGGCTGAAAATTGAGATGGCTGCTGCTGAGATGTTGTATTCTGGAAAGAGAATAAGATAAACTGTGGTAGTTGTAAGTACAACTCACACTAGATAATATAGATGGATCCATGAGCAAGACCCCTGATTGCTTGCATTAGATTCAGTACCAGTTGTAAACTGCTTGCATACACTGATGGTTCAAATTATATCAGATACAAATTCACAAAAAAGAAAAAAAAATCACTTTTTAATCGACTAGGAAATAAGAAAGATATATTCACTTCCATAAGAATATATAACTCTCTTGCATAATGAGACTTACCACTGTGTACTATTAATTGACTTGTCTGTCTGTATTCACAAAACATGGCATTAAATCAACAGAATCTGCAAATGTTCCATGCAAACAATAACCGTTAAAGACCCCAAAGCAAACATCATTAGTCCGATCTTATAGAAATGTGAAGATGCTTGGGGGCAGAACTGTACATCGCTAATGTGCTACAGCAATGTGACAGATTGGTGAAACCTCAGACCAGATTAGGAGTGACAGAATCTAGCTTGAGTGGTTTTGCTCTCAATCGGGCAGATTCTCAGCTTTTAGCTACTCATTTGTAAAATGAAAAAACTTTTTATTCCTTCTAAAATGAACCAATTGGGCTAGGTTGCCTTCATTATTTACTGCCAAACAGGGTAAGTAGTAATAGTGCGAATAGTTCTTCCATCACAGAAGAATTCATTATTTAAATTCACCAAAAAATTGTTGGGTAGATGACCCGTTCATAAATAAAAGACAAGGCGCCTATTAATTATTTATCATTGTAAAGTACATGTGAATGAATGAAAGGGAATGGAATACGATTATAGAAGTAAAATTTTAAAAGAAGCAATTCTATAAAGCAAAAAATTCTACAGCAATGACAAACTCTAAATTACATAATAAAAGCTGTAAGAATGTTTACCTGCCATGTTTTCATGTTAATTACAAATTTAGTGGATACAAAACAGCAGATAAAAAGCTACAGACCTACAAATCTATCTATCTATCTATCTGTCTATCTATCTGTCTGTCTGTCTGTCTGTCTGTCTGTCCGTCCGTCCGTCCGTCCGTCCGTCCGTCCGTCCGTCCGTCCGTCCGTCTGTCTGTCTGTCTGTCTGTATATTAATAGTGACAGGACAGTCCACATCTGCACATCTGGGACGATTCCAGGATCTCCGGGACAATAAAAGCTTCAGAAGAGAAAGAAATGTCCAAAGCAGGACTAGTTTTAATAC
This sequence comes from Ammoglanis amapaensis, assembly GCA_028566735.1. NCBI lineage: Eukaryota > Metazoa > Chordata > Actinopteri > Siluriformes > Trichomycteridae > Ammoglanis > Ammoglanis amapaensis. The sequence goes on along the minus strand of JAOUQU010010625.1, from coordinate 850 downwards.
TTAAACCTGTCCGGGATCACACGTCCTGGTCCCCGTAAACACCACACGAACAGATTTAAACACCGCCGTCGCCTCCCTGAACCTCGTAACCAGACCTTTAAAAAGCATCCAAAGAGCCTCAAATCAGCTTAACGAAGCAACTTAGCCATTAACTGTAAATGTGAATCCCTGCAGCGGTGCCTCTAGTGGTCACCGGAGCAAAATACACCCCGGTTGCCCTTCCTGACAGAACCCGTCTGTTTATCCGGGACTGATGTTTGCATTTGTGCATCTGAACAAACACTTTGATTCAGAGCTGCTAGTTCCGACTCTCAGGACTGTAGTGCTAGCTGAAAATCACACGCCCCCTTTTGGTCGGATGCCTTTCCTGATACAACCTTCCTTTTTATCTGGGCTTGATACCTTGACATTAACTTGAGTCCTGAGAAAAAATGTGGGTCACCATGGCAACGTATTCACGTAATAAGCATCATTTTAAGCTGGATGACGTTCCTGACAAAGCCATCCTATTTACCTGGGCTCGGCCGTGACGGTATAACACAACGATTTGTGCAAAAAACAAAACTGAGATTCAAACCGGCAAATTTAGACCCTCAGAATAATTTAGAGTTCAACACAGCAGGTTGTTTCTGGGGACTTTTTTAATGCACCGCCTGGACTCCCTTTCCGACACAACCCCTTATTTATCTGGGCTATTGTTGATTTCGTGCAGCCTTGTGAGCAATAACAACATTTAAACCTTTGCAAGGTCAAAATAAAAACCTTCCACCTAAGACACCTTCTGGTATCCTGAATGTCCTTGAGTTGTCTTTGGGTCAAACCTCCCGGCGGAGGTCAAGGATGCTGGAGG
>JAOUQU010010519.1:0-44342 GCA_028566735.1 Ammoglanis amapaensis | reverse complement strand
ATATATACATACAAGCACTCACTCTATTGTTATAAAAGCTATAGTGCACCCCCTTATGGTCTGATGCAGAATAAATCAATATACCAGTATAAATAAGACTTTATTTCCATTGCTTTTTACAAATAATTTTTACAATAATATACTTGATATCTACATTTATATGTTAATATGAAGATATATTCACACTATTCACATATTGCCACAAGCCATCACATCACTGAGAATCTTAGGAGGATGGATTAACCCCACGCTGTCCATGGAATTCCTGTCTTGCACTAAATGTTTCTGAGGAAACCAGACCTAACAGCAAGTATTAAACAGTGTTGACATTTCTTTAAAAAAGTTCAATATTTTCAATGTTCCTTATGTGTGAAGTTACAAAAAGACAAACATGTTTAATGTTTTAACTAAACATGATTATAATTTCATAAAAAAGACACGTTTGCGTGACTGAAAGTTTTAGAAGACACCTTTGATTATGGCTCCTTTTGATAAACATACATGTCCTTGTCCGTTTATTACTTTTGTGGTAGATCATTTGCTATAAATATGTGACAGATTATTTACAGTTTATTGAACTTACATTTGTTGTCCCGAACCCTGCGACTTCGTTCCCGCTCTCTACGCTGGCTCACAAAGGACTCTGTTCCTGTTTCTGTGTCCAGTCCGTCCCGACTGCTCACAGCATTGGCACTAAACACACACAAACACACACAAACACACACACACATACACAGATCTTAAGATATGGATCTTAGGTAAGTATACATATTCAACACAATAAATATGTAAACACTTTTCTTGCTATCAGAAGAGACAATATCTTGAACAAGGTGCAACAAGGTGGCTGCATGGAGGCAGGTGTTTACAAATTGTAATGTGTGGATATGCACGTTCGACACTGCAGTTTCCAAGGTCCCAACACTAGCAGGTGAAAAAAAGCAGCTGATTCCTCTGAACATGTCGGAGGGAGAGTGTCCATCTAAGCCCTCATTTATTAATATTGACTGTGGCAGCTGGGAGAAGAGAAAGACATAAGCTCTAGCTGGCTATGACTAAAACTTCTAATAATACTTAAAAAAAAATACTGATAACTTTATACAAAATCAAATTTTACATTAACTAGTAAGCAGCAAAAATAAGTAGGTAGTTTGCTGATAACGAAATAGATTACACTAAAAAATAGCCGCAACAGCATTCAGTGGGTCAGCATCCCGAGTATACAATGAAAAAAACGTATGTAGTAATTGATGTATCAGATATCCATTAAGTTTAGTTCAGGATTCGTTTGATGTGCAGATGTGGCAGATGTGGCAAAAAGAAATTGGCCTGCAAAAAGCATGATGTATTCCATCATATATCATTTTTGTACGTTTGAGCATTTCTCTACCTGGTGTGTGGGAATCACCAGTGTTGAACAGTAAATCAGCCTCAAGCCCTCCAGCACCGGGCTGTGTGTGTGTGTGTGTGTGTGTGTGTGTGTGTGTGTGTGTGTGTGTGTGTGTGTGTGTGTGTGTGTGTTAGGATGTGCCGTGGGGCTGGTTATTCTATCAGAGCGTATGGAATGCTGTTGCTTGGGCAGGACAGAAACCTGAAGCTGGTGAGAACTGCACCTAAAGTCTAAAAAAACGAGAACGTGTCTGACAGAGTATCAAGCATTCGAATGTCATTAAGACAAAATAAAAGTCATTTTTATTTGATTTTAAAAAACATTTTCTTCGGCTAATATAGACAGAAAAGAAATTTCTTACTGATATGACTTTTTAAGACATTACAAATCTGACTAAAATAATGCGCAATGCTCAAAATGAAATAATAACAATAAGAAGTGTGTAACTGTTTCATATACCATGCCAAGAGTAGCCTAGTAGTTAAGATATTGGAACTGGTAATCCAAAGGACACTAATTTGAGTCCCAGCACTGCTAGGTTGGTTCAGTTGGACCCATGAGCAAAGCCTCTTAACCCTAAATTGCTCAAACTGTTGACTGTAATTGTACTGAAAGTCTATTTGCATAAAGGCGGCTGCTTAATGCTGAAAATGTAAATGTGATGTGTTGTCTCTCTCTGGTGGCTATGGACCGACATGTCCTCTCCCAGAAGACATGCTTTGACTAATGAATACAAATATAACAATACATTTTAAAGATTTATGAGATAAAAATTTACTGTTGACTCAATTTTATTTAATTATACTTTCAATTTATTGTAAATGTATCATTATTTTTTGTTACTGCTTTATAGTCCCACCAGGTTGTGGGACCACGAAGAATCAAGCCCGCGCAAATTTTGCTAATATTTAAATTGCTCACTTAAATGTACATTCTTCCCACCCCTAGCAGATGATATACCATCATCACCAAAGCAGAATGAGCATCACGAGGCCCTCCATACATAAAAGCTTATGACATAATCCCTCCCTGCTTTAAGGCTCATTGGTCATACTGCGTATGACCTCTATTCATCTTATTGTGCGTCTAAAGCTGCTGATCCCGAAAAAGGAGGGAGGCAGCAGCGGGAAGACCGGGGAGCACAGCAAGCTTGGAATGAAAGATTAAGGCAGATGTAGCACCCTACCAAGTCCTTAGGGTAATGGAACTGTGTGCTTTAAATGTCTGCTAATCCGGTTTAACTGCACAGCGCCTGGAAAACACTTATTCTCCTCATCACTCCGAATATATTCACCAGTACTGAATAATACAACACAAAAGGAATAGGCTGGAGATAATAGTTGGTTATTTACTGTGGTTACAGTGTAGCTTTGTAATGTAAATATGGGAGATCTGCAGTGAGAGGAGCATACAACTGGGAATATGCTGAATTAATCCGGAGGAAAATTGGGCAGTTGGAAAGGTGACGAGAGAGAGAGAGAGAGCGAGAGAGATGACAAAAGAAAGGAGCATTGAGAATAGGCCTCAAAGGCTGTCCTCAAGATGGCAGTATATACCACAGGAAATGTATAGAACACCCTTAGCATGAGAATGAGTCCAGTTGTACACTAGCTGACCAACATGGACAGCAGGACAGAACAGACTGCATGGATTTGGTTTTAGACCCTGGAGTAATAAACACACCAACCACACTGATGCTTCAGTGCTTCATATGATAGCCGAACACTTTTAAAAAAGGAAAAAAAAACTTCACAGTAATGTTTTAACAGGGTCTCTAAGGTCTTTGCCGGTTTATTGTCTCTCCCAGAATGAAACAAAATTGCTTACTGCATTTCTAATAACCCACAATAAAACCACCGGTGCACAAATAACTGGTAGAATTCATCGGAATTTGGTTCGATTCATATATTCAGTCAATTAATTCTTTTGTTTTTAAAAACCATATAAAAGCTGACGCCAAACTTTGGCACGATGGTGACACGACCACTAGGGCTAGTCCAATACACATGACCAGCCGAAGAATTCAACGGCTCCACCCAACTTTATTTACTCCCTTTCACATTTAACCAACCAAATGTTTTATTCGAGGCATTCACGTCCCCAAAACGACCCGCACTGCACAACTGTATGAATGAAAACCCTGGAGATGAGCACAGGGTTTTGGTTATGATTTATGAAGATGGCTGTCAGCTGGACGATAACAGATCTCTCCTCTCGCTAGTCAATAGACATCTGTTACTGCATCAACATTTCAGAGATGAGTAAACTCAGCTGTTTGGTAATGCTTCACTAGCTTTTATTCAAATCAGATGCAAACTTAAAGGGAATTTGTGAAATACTGGCAAACAAAAATGCAAATCTAATTTCGAACAGTGTAGTAGGTCTAGTTCATCAAATGGACTACTAAATGCAAGCTTAAAATAGACATCTATTAAAGTGGCCTCTGGTCCCATCAGATTCAGGACCTAAGTGCAATGGCTGATCAGAGACAAACTAGAATACAATACTGTGTAAATAATTTATCTCCTACCCAATTTTGTTTTTTTCTGACTTCCTACATTGAAATCTTCCCATTAACAAATGATCGTTTTTGCTTGTGTGCTTTTGAGCCATCCAGAAGTGGATTCGCTTGAGCGCTCCAGTTCAATGGCTTGTTGCATGTACTGACAGCCGAACATTCTCCTTGAATGGTTTATTGATATAGAGCAGAATTCATGGTTCATCACTTGACCAATCATCCAAGTGCTGCAGTAACAAAGCAGTCCCAGAGCATCCCAAAACAACCTCCATGTGTATCTGTTGCTATATGGTTTGTATGGTGGATAGCGCTGTAAACATGAAGTCAGATATTTATATTTTCAACATTTTATCCAAAGCATCTTACAGTAGTTACAAAATACAGTCTGAGCAATTGAAGGTTTGCTCAAAGGCCCAACAGTAGCAACCCAGTGGTGAGGTTTGAACCCTTCGTTTTGATCATGCCTGGGTGTAGCTGATGAAAATTAATCCATGGAAATAAACATGAGAAATATATCCGATCACCCAGGGCATGACTTGGTGATAAGTGTCAGAGACAGAATGCTCTACTAGTTGAGTTAACCGGAGGGGCAGCAAAAGAAGATCTGCTATTTGATAATGCCTACTGGTTCACAAACGTAAATTTTAACTTCAGTTATTGAGGTGAGACCGCTAAAGCGAAACGGTTCACTCAATACTCAATACGACAGCGTGCCTTCTCCCAAATAATGTGGTGAGCAAACATAATAGTATGCTTTGCCACTGAGGTGCCTAGTCCTAGTATCGTCGTGTAAGAATCCATCAACGATCCTCTTGTATGATTCAGAAATTGAAAAGTGCATGAACAAGCTGGCAGTCAGTGCCAGCTATAAAGCTGGATTGGGGTGAAATAAAGTCTTAGAAGGTTCTTCTTCCTCCTTTGAAATGTAACAGCGAACACTGACCTTCTAGACAAGTGTATTCTTCTAACGCTGTGGCAACAGTTTGAAGAAGACTATTTTCCATTTCGCTATCCCAGTTGTCAAGTTCACAAAGCAAGTAGATGAAAAAAATGCCAAGCTGACTTTGCTGGGAAATAACTCGTCTAGTCTGGAGAAAACCCTGTTCAAAGCCAGGTCTAACTCTCCCAGTTAGATTGGCATTTTGGGAGTGTGAAATGAATCGGAACTGGCATAGCAGGGATGAAAAAAGGATTCCGCTAAGGGCTTTGTGTCGTTATATACCCACACGACCGCGATAAGGGATCCCTTAGCAGCGGTATAAATAAATAAGTGATTGAGGCTTGAGGAGTCCAGCAGTGGCACCTTAGTGGTTTTGGTGACTAGTCCAGTATCTCAGCCACTACTAGTTCTAAGTCACGCTACATATGTTAGAACCGAATGGAATTAAATCCCTATGTGATGTTATAACTGCAAAGAATTAAAAAAAACTTTTTTAATATTCATGGTTATTATTCCTTGTTTAAAAAGGGGGGGGATTTTCAAGTCAGTTTTCATTAACCACCATTAAACCAATCTGCTGTGGAGCCATGACTTCCTGTTATGGTCTGGGTCTTGAGGGTTGTGGATTTAATTAGAGTGCTAGTGTGCAGTTATCTCCTGCTGCGTTTACAGCATAACACAAGTTTATTGGCACGAAACAATATCTGCACTATACACGAACTGAGACCACAATAAAACTGCACCAACTGAGGCTGAATTAGTTGCATTTTTACAGAGCACTTACTGAAAGGAGGGAGGTCTGGAGTCTCCGATGCCTCCTGTTCGCTCCAGTGGGGGTGGCAACTCGGAGTGGCTCTCCGGGCAATGAGAGCCGCCATCTGAGTGTGAGCCTTCAGTCAGCACCAACTACAGCCAAACACACACACACACACACATACACACACACAAATACAAAACTCTCAGGAGGAGTCTCTTCACATAAGTAATGCGAAAAAGAGCGACTACGACAGAATGCCTTTACTGAGCTGGGAACAGCATGGACCCAACAGGCTCAAACAAAATCACCTACGCATAGGAGCTGTTATGTGCTTTATAATGAGCCATTTAATGAGAGTTAAGTGGGTAGCCCGCTGCCAGCCAGATCCAGAGAAACAATTTACAAACAGTGTAAACACTAACAATTAATGATTACTTGCAGCCAAAAGTCTAATTGGTAGCTTTCTGAGGTGCTGAATAGCTTGAGTAGCTTGATTCAATCCTCCATGATATCACAGCAAGTACGGAGACGCTACTACTTAATACTCAGTCACAAACTTTTTTTCAATCACAAGTTTTCCAACCAATTCTGTTGGTTGGTTGGTTGGTTTTGTAAAGGGGAAACGGGAAACCGAAAATGGTGGGATAATCTTACACTGCGTTATATCAATTTCCACAATCTGTCACAATGGGTCAGGAAACCATCCATGCCACTTACCCATGAAACCACTCTTCCGTTAAAGCAAGGCAGCTTGGCGTTATCGTCCGATATCTCCTCTTTGACCACCCTGTTTGGACAATAACACACAGGATCACAGTTAAGGACTGCTGTGAATATTGTGCACATTGGACTCACAATGGCCCATATTCCCTTCCATGTTTACTAAAAGCACAGCACACATAAAGGTTGGATAATTTTTTCAACTACTAACGCTTCACAATGGCTTTGTTGAATGGCCCTATTGAGCAAGAGTTTCGAATCTGTTATTTTATGGCCTGTCTTAAAGATTACTTGATGCACGGCCCCAGTTTATCTGCTTAAACTCCAGCTGTTGAGAGCTACACTTGTTGTACAAGATTAAAAAATGCAGCCTGGTAGTTTTGAACATGTGCTGTGTATAGGTTTGTATGTGTGTAAAGTTGCAACGAGGGTGTCAGGGCACAGGATGGGTTATTAATAGGATGATCAAAAGAAAAAGCATGGGTACTTTAGTACTCATGCCAGGCTGTAAATTCCCAACAGAAATACCACGCTGTTAGCCTTTAACCCTATGATACACGGTTCAGTAATAACACACCAGCTGGCCTCCTGTCACACTATTCAGGTCATTCTATGGGTGCATCCGCTTTAATATAAGTGCAATCAAACAATATTATGATACATACACTTTAGTGTGTATTGATTTTGTTTGTTAATTTACTTATTGGCTAGATAACCCAATTTTGAGAGTAATCTGTCTTAAAGAGATATTGCAAACGCACTTCCTCCTGTTCAGTTCTTGAGAACTCCGATAACTTTCCATAGCTTTATCAGTGTTATCGTTTATATCCAGATAAACAGCAAGTTTGCTGAAATATCTGGAAGTGAAGAGCTCGTTTGTAAGCGTGTAATGAAGCATGAAACATATAGCGCTACGGTAAGAATCGTATCAGTCTGCTGAACTTCCAGATCTTTCCTTCCTCCACAGAACTTAGTCATGTGATATTACAACTAAAGATGACGAACATGGCTCATAGGAAGTGCCGACCAAACAAACAAAAAAAAAAACGTCGGCCTGGCCTGATTCTGCGCTCCAAGCTCAACAGAGGAAGCTTGCCAGGAACTCTAGTCATGCATAGGAAATGTTCGGGACCTCTCAAGAGAGATTCATAATATCCAGCTGCTTGTCGAGAAGCTTAAGAAAATGCTGTCTAAGCAAACATGCATACAAAGAAAAACAAAAATGCAAAGTTGACGATGTAGGTCATAAAACGAAACTGCTATTGTTTACTGGTTTTAAAAGCTTAATGTAATGCATTTTTATGTTACACTGTTGACGAGATTCTTACTACGACCACTCAGGCAAAATGGAGCAACCAAAATCTGTTATTAACTGACTAAATACAGTAAAAAGATTTGTAGTACATTGTTCTTGTACCAAGTTGTACCGTCACTGTATCAGCATAAAAACTTCCTTCACAAATTTATTCATTGGGTTTAATGGGATAACAATTATTTGTTCATGAAATAACAACAAATACGCCTGAATAGTCTGGGCAGTCATGGCAGTCGTCTTGTGATCAGAACGTTGTCTTTTCTTATTAAAATACTCAAGCCAAGCTTACTACTTAATCTGGTTCATTGTAATAAGCACCTTAAATGTTGGCAGAGCTGATAAGTTACGACTGAAGTAATTCTGCCCTGTGTAAAATGCACTGTGGTTAAAATAGTATTCTGGGTCTGAGCAAATATGTGGTTACTATTTATTTCTAGGATCAAAACACTAAGGTATGGCTGGTAAAAGCAAGACACAACACTGTAGTGAAATAGGGGTCTCTCATTGTCCTTTCCTGGTCTACTTAAGGTCTAGACCTAAACCCTATAGAGAGAACTGAAGATATGTCAGAGAATCTGCCACAAACTGCCGTAATTCAAAGGTTTTGTATGTTTAAATAGAAAACGATTACTTTGATTTTAATCTAGCCCATCACAGCTGAGACTCAAACCTATGCTGTGTTATCAGCCATGGAACTACATAGACTTGATTTGTTTGATGCATGATAGCGAGAGGATACCAGAGTCGTTGATTGTAATTTAAGGTGCTTATTGCAATGGACCAGATTAAGTTATAAGCTTGGCTTGAGTTTTTTATGATGAAACGACATAATTACATAAAGCAAATAATTACTAAACAATGTCATGATGAACGTACAAAATTATTTGTATGTCCCAATTTAAAAACTCACATTGACTAATAAAAACAAAGACTTTTTAAATACAGTCTACAGCCTTAATCACTCGACAAAAAAGAACAAAAATTATTCTGATCCTTACAGTTGACAACGTCGATCTAAACCAGATGTAGAACAAGCCACATGGGATCCTGTCATCATTTAAAACATACGCAAGTCCAGCTGACTGTCATGTCAACATGAGACTCTGGAGAACGACTATCTGTTCACACTGAACAGTGCTGTCACTACACTGACATCTTATTTACCAAGTGGTTGACATCTTATTTACAGCAAAAAATCCTTAGCACTTGTCTAGCATGAATGGTCTGTTATATTGTTATGGTTATTACTGCTCAGCCATCCCACCTTCAACCACTGCCAAGTATGTGATAGCATCACTGGCGACTCAGACCTTGAAGCCCATCAATGCCAGACAAGAGATCAGAAGGTTACTTGGTCAAGCTTAATGTATTCAATGTTGCCATCATCTGGTCATCAAACCAAGATGTTTACCCTCACTTAGACATTTGTCCACCTGTTAGTACTTGACATGGCATATCTTCATGTTTGCCAACAAGTTTATATACTTTAGTCAACAGCATATATTAAAAATAAATCTAACGCATTCCAGCAAAACGAGCTTGGCTACCCAATGTAACAGACCCGTCAAACCTTTTTAAGGATGAACACAGTTTTTGTGCAATCATGTTTTTGCTCGCTTAATGTTAAGCCAGATCTGGAAGGGACGAGGTAATAAACATTTAAAAGTCAACAGTACTATTTCTCCAGTATTATCAGCAGTATGACGTGTAAACGCATGTTGTGTCTCTGATGTTAAAAAGGTTCTGATGAAAGTCCTAGATCACAAGCATGTCCTGAAAACCGCACAGCAAAAACCGCGGGTGATCTTGAACAAAAGCTTTCTAAACACAAATCACGTCAGATGAATTTGCAAGCATATAAAGACAGACAGATCTATTACTGATGCTGATACGTGTGACACATTTTACACACCACAGATGCATTCTTTTCCGACTGCTCCGACTTAGATTTTTGTGGACATTAAACATGCTATTACAGAATAAAGCCAAAATCGTTTCTGGTGTTAAAATTACCAAAGTACCTCAGGACTTGTTTATAAGTTATGGCAAAAAAAGTGTGTGTTCATATTCTATGAACAGCAGCAGTTACTGTGCTGTTCTGTAGGCAGTTTTCAGCTGTGGGTTATTACAACACAAATAAGGCAGCAGGTGTAAGGAATAATAAAATGCTTCTGGTACGAGGGGATGAATAGATATCCTTTGTTGAGAGGCAATGATTAATCTCTGTTATATATTATTAATTATGAGGAAGCACAGGTGAAAAGCATTCAAGTTTGAACCATTTGAATCACTAACTCCTTCAGGTTTTCTCATGGTAGCCCAATTTCATACAAGCACAAAGTACATATGGATTATTATATTATTATTATTATTATTATTATAAGTAATAGAGAGAAAGTACAACCAAATATTTATGTTATTTAAGAGACTTTTTATAAATGACACAATATATGAAATACATGAAAACATGTGAAGTAAATAATGTTTGTTTTTTTGTATATTTGTAGCAAACTGATGTCTTTACCTGTGGTTATTAGATCTATTTATTACCCTGATGTAATCAGAGCTAAAAATCAATGTCTGGAAAGCTGCAATTCATTGTGGTATCATGTGCATTTGTCTCCCACAGCTTCTGTCATAACAATTCCATCACTTTAACAAGGTTTCCATGTCTGAGACTTATTTCAGTTACAACCATAAACAAATGACACAAATGACAATCACAATCTGATCTTGACGTTTTAATAAACTGAATAAAGAAGCTAATCGACCTTTCTTATAATACAAGTTGCTTTACTAAATCACCTTTAATAAAACTTTTTTGTAGCCAGTAGCAAGTAATTACGGGTTTTTTTGGAGACAAAGTAAACTACAAAATCAGACAATGTCTGCAGTGAACCTTTTGTAAACCAAACATTGAAGTTTGGATAATGAATGCAACACATTGTCTGACATCTGGCAACCTTTGGTTTATTTTAAGCATGACAGTCCTTGATTGGCTAATCTGCTGTTTAAATGATATGCTTCTGTGTACAATTTGGTCGAGATCTAATTGAAATACCTGACTTTATTTATTGCATAGAGTTGTCAAATATTTTACAATGCAAATTAAGTAAATGAGGTGAGATTAAAAGACAGCTGAGGTGTTTAAGCATTGTAGGAGGTTGATTATAACGTCAGTTGAATGTAGAACGTGACCAGACTTGCAGTATAAAGGTCAAAAGTCAATAATAAAATCGAACTGAATCCTTTTAAAATAAGTACCATTTAGCCACGTGGATCAAATAAAACTGCAAACACAGCAACACTTGGAACCTTTTTGGCTTTCCTCGGCTCCTGACATATGGAATTTACTGATTCATTAGTGTGAGTGAAGCTCCTTGTTCATTTCATTACTTTTACATTTATGTTTTTGAATTTTACAGCCTGGGCGGCAACTCCCCTACACACACACACACACACACACACACACGCACGCATGCACACACACATACACACACACGTACACAAACACACCCCATGCCAGTTCTGAAACTGCTTTGCTCAAATAGTTTCATACGGCAACTTTTTATACAGCAACTTGGAACAGTTTTGTCTTGGTTGGGGGTATCCTGGTGTTTAAAAATAATGTTTAATACAGACAGGGACTCTTTAAGTTTGTGTTTGTTGCGAATTACTTCAATTCAGGTGGAAATGTTTCTGTTTATCGTGGTTTCTTCTTCACAAATGTGCCAGTTCTATTTTTAAAAAGCCTGCCTTTCTCTTGAACGCATATGATGGCATTGCTGGCTCATATTGTTCTGGATTTTCTTTTATCTTCTTTCTCAGAGACTTTGGCCTGAGCAGCTAGCCATATGTTAGCTAAATGTTTCATTCTTGGCCATGCTTAAACTTGTGCAGAAGACCTCTGGCATTGAGACAGAATGACAGAGTGTATAGAAATAAAAATACAAAATAGATTAAAATTATTATTATTATTATTATTAGTAGTAGTAGTAGTAGTAGTAGTAGTAGAAGTCATAATGGCGTAGTGAGTAGAACTGTCAGCAAGAGGTCTTGGACTCGATCCCCAGGTCTGGTGAAAGTTGTGATGAAATTTGTCTCATGCCAATATGGGTTTCCTACTGGGTGCTCCGGTTTCCACACAAAATTCAAAATGTTACCAGGTCAATTGGAGGTACTAGAACACTAGAACAACACAGTACCTACCATGTTATTACCATATTAGTGCCATAGAAATCAAAACTGTGAGGAAGTAATTTTACGCATTATGTCTACATTGCCATGTCGTCTCTCCCCCCTCCCCACATACACACAGTCAACACCAGCTGTCAAAGGACTAAGATCTCACCCTACATTCCATACAGGAAGGTGAAGAATACCTGGATCGACTGTCAAAGCAGCAAAGTGTAATAAAATGCTTCATAAGTGTGTACAAAATAATGCCATTGAACTCGATACTTTTGGTTCACACTGATTCATACAATATATAGATTATACATTCAGTATACTGGACTGGAGTGACAACATCAGATTTGATCAGGTTTAGGACACAACCACCACATTTGTGTCAACTTGTAGTGTGACCTGAATTCCAAAAAGAGCAATGTGTGTGTGTGTGTGTGTGTGTGTGTGTGTCTTGTTTCCCCAAGTACACAATAAAAGCCACAAGGCTTAAAGACAGATTTTACAGGCTTTAAAGCAGCTGTCAGTTATTGTTAAGCAAAGTGTTTAATGTGCAGACATTGTGTCGGTGTTTGAGTAAATTTAGCAGGCGCACACACACACACACACACACACACTCACACACACACACACACACACGCACACACACACATATATATATATATACACTCAGACACACATATATCTTACCCAAAATCCTGGTCCATAGACTTAAAGAAGAACTTGTAGCTGTTGACAGGTCGATTGCTGAGGACATTTTTGAAATCGGCTAGCGTGACTTTATCGGGAGAAACAACGAGCTTCACTAAATAAGGAGTTTCTTCCTCATCGATGTGATAGATGATCTTGGTCTCCGCCATGAGCGCCCGTCTACGACAATCATTGACAGTCGTGCGGCCGGAAAATAACCGTCGGAAACGAGCGACAAAGCGAGCGCGCGGCTATAATGGCGACATGGCACGACGGGCTAATTCATGTAGGAAAGCTAATAAGCTTGCCAGGTTCGGACTGGACGCTCACCGACATACTCGAATCCTGCGCGTCCGTTACTGCGGCGTCAGTGCGACTCGGTGGACCAGGAAGGGCCGCGTCCCAAACCGCACACTCCCTCACTAGGCACCGTGGCCATATAGAAAATAGCCACAAGTTACCATAGTTACTATAGGCGGTGTGTTTGATATACTATTTAGTATCGTCCTACGCGGTTTTGGACACAACCCCTAAGCGCGGACAGAGCAACTGATATTGTGATTTTGCTGCCATCTAGTGGTAAATGTATCTAACTACATATGATAATATCATAATAAAGAATTAAAACAACAAAGGATTTACTTCTATTGGAAGAGTTACTAAGAAAGCACCCCCCCATCCATCCATAACTTTATTATTGTCTTTCTAAGTCTTTGGCATTTGTTTCATTCGCCTCGGGACAGCCAAGGCCTGGTGGTTATAGAACCGGGCTTGTGATCGGAAGGTTGTTGATTCGATTTGTTTCAGAATGTCGTCAGGTCTTGACTGAAGTTTGCTCGAGTGAGGCACCGAGCTCTTAACTAACTGCTCCCCGGGCGCCGTGGCTAAGGCTGCACACCTCACCGGCCATGTGTGCTCATGACTGCCCCCTAGCGTATGTTCACTATTCGTGTAAATGTGTGCTTCATGGTTAAACGCGGAGAAATAACTCCACTGTTTAAAAAGTTTACAAATCTTTACTTTCACTTTAAAAATCTATTTCTAACTAAATTTAAAGCAAATTTCATTCATTTGGCATTATTTTTACAGCGAACGCAGACTAGAACCCAGGACTTCTTGTTATGAGATGACAATTTTACCCACTTTGCCACTCCTTATAACTAATATGACTATTATTAATTAATAACATAATTATTACAAGCAAACTGTGCTTGTCTGAAGCACAAAAATAACTCAAAAACAAAACAAAAAATAAAAGAATCATTTTATCATCTGAGATAAATTGTCTACAGTAACTTTTTTTTAAATTTAATCCACAATCACAATCAGATATTTTTTTTCCATTACTAAAACATTCCTAGATTATGTGTTTGCGTGCTAAAAGGTTTTCTGTAGTGGGTTTCTGGTAATATTGGAAGTTATAGCTCAGTTTAAACAGCAGGTGGCGACACTTTCACATTAAACCCTTTTGTTGTTTCTCAGAAATTTTACACATTTTGCAAATATTCGCAATTTTGTCAGTTATATCTTGAAATGATTTGTCTAAAACGTCTAGACATTTGTCTTGAGTATCCACGAAAATCCCACAGACATGGAAAAAATCTCACTATTTACTTGTCACTATGTAGAAACAGTAAATATATGTTATATCTTAAACTATCTGAGTATAATTAGACATTTTGTTAAAGCTAACACAAAACAAATGTGTTGCATAAATTACACACAATATTTTAGTCATATATTTTAAGCCATACTTTATTCGATGCTTTAAAAAATAATAATAATAACAGTAGAATAGCAGTAGAATATTCTCCACTTCTACACAACAAACATGAATAAAAGATCTAAAAGCAACAACTTTTTACTATTGGCATACAACTTCGTTATCAAAAACCAAGTCATGATATCCAAAAACTGCATCGACATCATGCTGATCATATTGATCAAACCCTTTCTGCAATCATCGGCCGTTATAGGAGACAAAATAAATGTAATAAATGCTGTAATACATACAAATAACTTTTCCAAGTGAATGCAAAGCACATTGCCAGACATTATAACAGAATATAGATTAAGCAGCAGAAGTTACTTTTGTGCATCTAGCTTATATGAGAAAAAAATATTTTTAAAAACCAAATTGAACAAAGCCAGCCTTAAAATGCTCCTATTTTAAATAGGAGAAAGTATTCAGACCTCTTTATGTTTGCCACCTGTCTATTTTGCCACAATCTACAAGAATAAAAATTTTAAATACAAATAAAAAATGATGTAATGGCAGATACTTGGGTCTTTAAGGCCCTTTATATTTCATTGTCAGGATGAAATCCAAGAAATTAAGTAACTGTCTTTGGCTTCATCTGCTATCAAATTGTGGCCAGACATATTTTAAGAGGAGGAATGAAGACTAAGATCTAATATTCCTATTTTTACAGCGGCCAATACAGCATCAGAGCAAAAGTACACTTGTTAAAAAGATACCCATTGGTCACCTTTCATCAAACAAAACCAAAGCGGCTAATATATTGACTTTTGACCAAAGCGGCTAATATATTGAATGTCTCAAAGTGGGCGAGACCAAGCACTCACTTAAACCCTGTTGAACATCTTTCGGGAGACCCCCAAATTATATTTAAGTCACTCTCCATTTAATCTAATAAAGTTGGTAAAGAAGCATCCAAAAAGACCAGCTGCTGCTACCCAGGGAGTTCCCCAAAGTATTGATTAAAGGCTTCTTATACTTTGTAATAAGAAATTTAAGATTTAAGATGTTACCAATTCAAAGAAATAGAGTTGTCCACATCACTTTTATAATTACATTTTCATATTAAGCTGTTTTTGGAACCTTTATTATTTTGAAAGCTTCCTAAGTGCTTCAATAATGTGTGTTTCAGCAAATGTTTAGTCAACACATTCCTAATAGAAAGCATCATCTAACAAGCTCATGTTGGCATGGACATCAGACCCACCTTCTAAATGTATAATATGTTTCCACTTCAACATTGCTTGATATATATATATATATAAATTTGACAATACTTTTGCTTTGCCTTTTGTGTTACAATTCCATTCTGTAAGAACAGATTAAAACTACAGCATTTATAGTGACAACAGAACATTTACTTCAAGGATAACAGATTATCAGAGTTTTGCATCAATTGTTGCATTCCTTTACACCAAAAAAAGTCCACAACAAGATCCTTTTTGTCTTATTGAGAGTACAGTAACAATTATGTAGATGATCTTCAAGGTCTTCCTTAAATCTATAGAGCAAGCCCTGGACCAGCCAGCAGCTCACTATAGCTTACTTCTGCAAATATTTCTCCATTTCTATCAATACAAGAGACAAACATAGATGAACAAAGAGAACGTTGTTTGTGTAAACATTTGTCACATTTATACATCAGTTTAACTAGTATTTTACCT
The DNA here is from genome assembly GCA_028566735.1 of Ammoglanis amapaensis. Lineage (NCBI taxonomy): Eukaryota > Metazoa > Chordata > Actinopteri > Siluriformes > Trichomycteridae > Ammoglanis > Ammoglanis amapaensis. Next base: position 28,404 of record JAOUQU010010519.1, on the reverse strand, counting down.
GCCTTTTAATAAACCACAAACCATAATTACCTCTGTTGAGATCAATCTCTTTTGGCGCATGGTAGTTGTTCATCTCTTTCATTATGTTGTTCTTGTAGTCTAAGACAAGAAATACAAAAAACATCAAAATAGACAATATACTCCCATTTCTGGGACAATTAAAAAACAAGAGGATGTTATCTTTACCCAGCCGAAGATCTTCCTGATTATAGTGTCTTAGTTCAGTGGGTTGCAATTCGATTTCTGTCATCTGACTTCTGTTCAGCACAGAGAGAGCATCAGAAATGTGTTACATTATATATTCCACTGCAAGATGGAAATAGGATGTAAAAATACAAATGATTTAACCTTTCAATACTTACAGAAAAGTTCTGCGTGTATCATACTCTAACCCTGTAACACACATCATGGCATTTAAGAAAACTGAAAATATGGAAAACGATGCACTTCACCATCATACATCTTAAATGCCCACAAAATGATAAATACATGCATTAAATATATGAATGAATTCATTAAATATATGCATTTCGTATGTCTATATACACATATCTCTGATCACCCTAGGTGATCCTATATCAAAAGATTAGTAATGACCTCATAAATCTTTTACAGTAAAAGTAACAAATTTTATTTTATGTAATCCAGATGCATGAAGGTGACTAGTAAATATAGCCAAATTAAATACCATAATGTCACATTTACCTTTATTTTTGCAGTGCCTTGTGGTCAGTATGATACCTATTAGAATAAGAAGTAGCAACAGAAATATAGCCAGGATGTAGCCAGCTTGGTGCAGTAAGTGAGTTTGGCTCTCGGGCACAATAACGTTCAATACACGTGAAGCCTCCAACACACTTTTACCTGCAGCACACAAAGAAATAAGACATTTACCACTTTTAATATGACCATTTTTAGACCTATTGCCTCCAAAGCCATGGTACAGCCCGTTCGCAAGTGACATGAAATTAGCCTGTTACTTTAACAACTACAAAGCTCAGGCAGTTTGTTTTTCTTCCTGCACATTTGTATGAGCAAGACGAGCGCAGAAGGAGCTGGGCTGCATGTCAAAAAGACTCGAATTTAATGAGTTCCAGACCTGATCTCATGCAGCTGCGATGAAAAAAACACACAGCACAGGAGAGAGAGAGAGAGAGAGAGAGAGAGAGAGAGAGCAGGATGAGGAGGAGGATTGTGTTGTTTGTGGTTAGTTTGTAAGTCTGCTCTCTATTTATTTAGTGCCACACACAAAAAGAGAGAAGTAAAATATTTTATGATCATTATGACATTTCTTTTGCACAAACAGTCGACCAAATAAATGTTGTATGTTTTGATACACGCAGTTAATTATATACATTGTAATTATATGGTTTTTTTTTATTTCAACTGCAACACAAATACACAAATCCAACCTAAAAGGTTCAAAGCATCATGTCAGCAAAGAGTCTTAAAGAGTCAGAAGAAGTCTTCTGTACCACCGTCATGACTTTTTTACAAATAGTAAAAAGAATTAGTCTAAAACATATCCGACTTTATTTAAATCCTTAATATTTACAGCCATCTAAACTTCATCTAGACTTTTTAGCAGCTAGACTAGCAAGTCCAGACTATTTTTAGCATTTTGTGCATGCTCTCAGAAACCCCCTCCCAGGTACAGCACTGAATATCTTTCATTTGTATCCAAAACTATTCTTGACTTAGCAAACATTTCTGTGACAGTTTCAGCTTGATGTTGTTGTTGCTGTTTTTATGAATAACTGCTGCAAAGTTAAAAGTTAATTCGAAATGGTTGGAAAACTAAAACGTCTTCAGCTTTTTTTACTTAAAGAGGAATGCAGGAAAATGTTTAACAGACATGGAGAGATGTGAAATCTCACAGAAACAACCAGCCTGCTTTGATGGCACCACCAGCCAGATGTTTCGCAGATTTAGCAAACCTTTCTTTTAGCATTAAAAAACATTCTATACCGACTAACACACCAGTCAGCAATGCAGTCATAAGTTTAACTTTCATTACTCACAGTCAAAAGTCGACGTCCCTCCTTAAGTCAGGCACAAACATTTATCTTAAAAAAAGGTCCCAGATTAGTTTAATTTTGAAACATTGGGATACACACTGGACGAATACAGTGAACATCTGAACAGTGACAAACACACACACATTGACACACACATACATAGGATAATGTGAGAGGACTGCGGAAGGAAAACAGAGTAGTACCTGGAGGAAACACACACGGGCAGCTCTGGAATGCCACACCCGGTAATCGAACCCGGGACTTTTTGCAGTGAAGCGCCAGTACTAATTACTTAGCCACTCAAACCACTTTTGGATATTCAAACAAAATGACTAAACCCCCCAAAAAGTGCACTGTATATTAAAATAGAGCACAGTTTCTTACACAAAATCAATACAGAACAAAAATGTATAAACTTTTAACTGTCGATCAATTACCGAGGTCATCGTTGACAGGTCCTGGATGTTGTGTGGTTTCAAAATGAGATGGTTGGGTAGTCAGTAACTCAGGAGGTCTGGCTGCAGGAGACACAGGAGGCTCGACGATCACCCGGAAGATGCGTCTCTCCTGCAGGCCACAGTAGTGGTGGTGTAGATGGCAGGAGTACAGGCCTTTATCAGATGGCTGGATGTCGCTTATGGTAAGAGAGAAGTCACCCACGTTGAAGGCATTGTCCGTCATGTGTACTTTGCCAAGGAGAAAGTGAAGTCCACTCTCCCGTTTTTCTCCAGAAGCATACAGATCAATCAGACGATTTGCCTGATCACGTCTCACTCCAGGAGCCTGAAAGTCCCAGTGAACCACTTGTTGCTGACCCTCTTCGATAACACCTTCTCTCCATAGAGGGCGACGATTTATGCATGGCAAGACTACGCTGCTGCCTTCCAGGACCACAAACACAGACTTTTCCCCGTCCCATACACGTCTTTCCTTTCTCGCTGCAACAAAGACTTAATTTATTATCTAATAAAAGCACACACTATTGTTTTGACCTGGATTTAGCCTGATTGCATAAAAAATACAATAAAAGTTTAAACATGAGAGCATAACAGGTATTTTCTTACGTGATTTGGTGACGTTTAGCTGAATTTGAATAGACTGGTCTATCTTACAGTAATGGTGATGGAGGTTGCAGGAATAGATGCCTTTATCATTCATGTCTACATCTACACAAACAAAACCACAGCAAATCAACTGGGAAGAGTTTATACTAGTTAGTATAAATTATTTAGGCCTATCCCCTTATGTATCGATAACATAAGCAACCCACGTCAATGTCAATTAATGCCTCAGACTATCACACACAAAGACACACACACCCTTCAACATGCATGTCACAAATGATAAGTTAAACAAAGTGTAGGCTTAAGAAAATCATACTGTGGATGATAAGAGAGAAGTTGCCATCGTTGAAGGCATCTTTGGATATGGTAACACGGCCCTTGTTGTATGCATTGTAGACCCGCTCTGTTCCACCTGAGAACATATCTAGAATCCGTTCTACTGTATAATCAGGTCGGTTTCGGTTCAGGTCCCAGTGCACCACACGCTGCCGGTCTCGGAGATTGTCCTGTCTCCAAACTATTTTCTGGTTATGGCAAGGGAGGACAACTTTTGACCCTGGAGCAACTGTGATGTTCCGTGCCTCCACGAGGCCTGGCATGCTGCTCTGTGCCCACACTACACACAAACACACACACACACACACACACACACACACACACTTGTTAATGTTTAAAATTAGTGTATGTAACTAACAAACTTGTCAATGTTTAAAATTAGTGTATGTAACTAACAAACAAATTGATCGTTTGGTTTACTTACCATGTAGTGTATGAAGTACTACAGCAACTAAAAGTGACATAAAAACTATTATCAGTATTTAATAGCAATTTATACTGCATTTTAGAAGAATAAAAGTGCGCTCCCTATAAAAATATGAGAAGTTTAGCCGCACTGGCCCTGAGCTCTGGATTTAGAAGTAGTGTTGAGGAAAATATGCCACCACACTGCAATTTTGTCTTAAAATGTGCCACAATAAATCTGTGGCTTGTAACAGAGCATCAATTGAGGTTAATCACTAAACAATGTGTCTGAAAATTGTCACGTAGAGGCATGGAATTATCTCTAGAGGGTCAGAAAACTGGAGGTTAAAAACTGCTATTACAAATTACAGTAAATCACAAGAAAAAAACAAAATCCGACTTCTCAACATTACTTAAAAAATGACAAATGCAACTGGTTTCCAAACTCCTTCTTACAAACTTCCAAGCCTGCATTCTTTTGACTATCCAGATGATTGATGTGAGACACAGAGGAAAAACTCAGGCAGCAGACTCGAGCACTGATATAATAACGGTCTCTGGATATAAACACTACCTTTCACCAAATATAATATATCAGTACTAAGCACCATATTTATTTTTGTACAGTTGATACCATCATTATGCACCCAGGTGGACGACTTGGCGCAACCCCTAGTCTGTTTGAGCCATGCTTTGGAGCCCAGATAAATAAGAAAGCTGGATCAGAAAGGGCATTCAGCAAAAAACTGTGCTAACTCAGTAATGTGGCCCATGATTCATCAACGCCTCATCATCACAGATAATAATAATAACATCCAGATGTCAATGACAGAATTACATACAGGTATTGATTAAGCAATATATTTAATAGGTTTTGAAGTGAAGTACTTAAGATGTATTCCGTGTCTCAATGCTGTGGGTACAGATTATTTTATATTTTAAGAACTTAGATTTAAGAAGAATTTATAATTACAACAACAACAACACTGGGTGTATGGCATTGACAAAGTAAGACATTACAATACTCAGCTCAGCTGTAATGTTATTAAAATGTAATGTAACTATATGCTGTACACTAAGTGTCATATTTTATTCAAAGAGCAAAATACAAAAATATTTTAGTTTTTGGTCTAAATGACTTACTTTCAGCAAACTTGTACATGCACTACTTTCAATAAATCTCTCTGACAAAATGTTACAATAGAAAAAAAAAGAATGTAAAAGCAGCGACTTACTGTAAAATACCAGGAACATTTCAGAGAAGAAGTGATGAACCATGAAGTGGTGGAGTGAGACAGTCGGACGGTACTGATGAATCGGTCGCGAATGATCCGGCTCTAAGAGTCGACTCTTTTTAAACGAACGACGAGAATCGGTTCAAGATTGGGAGCAGATTTATTTATTTATTTTGCTGCACTTGATTTGTCAGGATGTGTGTCGGTAATAAACAGGAGAAAGATCACAAACACTATATATAAGTGATTTTTTTTAAAAAAACTTTTTTTCCACTACAGGACACATTTTAAAGTTTGCACACAATTTAATCAGTTTCCTGTCGAGCAGAACTATTAAAGCCCAAGATTTAAATACATCACATGTTTAGGATTTCATATTTAACATACATTTCTTTTACTTTTTTTCAAATAATAAAATGTATTGTTATTATTTTAAACACGTATACTTTGACACATTACACACCCATTTGATTAATAAATATAAAACACTTGAAATAATACTTTATTCAAATAACAAATATTTTCTATTAACCAAGCAGCGTGTGTCCCATCCTGTCTATGAAAGGAATAAGCGATGGTTAAAAAACAGATCATGGATGGAAATGGAAAGGAGTCGATTACAAGAGTCGATTCCTATTGGATTCGCGTCCAACTGGACTTCAGTCGACTCTTGTTATCCACTCAATAGCGTGAATCTGATTCCGAGTCGATTCGTTCAGGCTCTACGACAACAAGCTTTTTGGTTAAATTCCTACGTTCGAGTTACGAAACCAATGAAGCTCCGCCCCCAAATGTTGACTGAAGTTCATGGATAAGTTACCTGGCGCACCCTGGTGGTACTTGTGAGTGTAAACTATCTTTTAATAAACAATTGTAAAATTCACTGTACGAAAGGTCACAGTTCTACTGTTCAAGAGTGCATTTCTCCGGGGTACTGTTGCCAAGTTATTCGATTAGTAGTAATTATTGTGATTATTGTGGCATGCATGTTATAGTACTCTATTCTACAGGATCGTACTAAATTTTACAGACTTTGTTCAATGATTTTACTGTTTAAACTGTGCTATTTTTGTTTTCATCTGGGAACTTCATATCAGCTTCAAAAATGACAAAAAAGTAAAATTAATGAGTGTGTAAAGAGAAAAGCAATGAAGAATAAACATTTACCAGTAAAAGATATTTATTTTTGGTACATTTGAAGTCAGTAAACTTGATAATGAATCCAGTTTTGGAAGTTTTCTCACAGATGTACAAGCATGAAAAAAAATGCTTTTTATTAAAAAAAAAAATTTATTTTTTATTATTGTTACAGTTAAGTTTCAAGATTCCAAAGACTAACGCTGCTTCACTTGATGTCTGACAAAGATTTTAGGTGTGTTCCATCCCTCTGGAACTGTTCTCAGTCCAGCTCGTCGCCAAATTCTCTCCAGATCCTTCTCAAACTTTGCCTGAAAGCAATAGGTCAAGAAACTTTTAATTAATCTTGTGTGTTTATCTAGTTTTTGTAGATATTATGAATTACTCACTGACTTACCTGCTTTCTCTTTTGTCTCCGTTCCATAACCCTTCTCCTCAGGAACTTGGTTCGTTTCATCAGCTTCTTGTATTTGTGTCTGTTCATCTTTCTTCGTCTAATCTCGAGCACATTCTTACAACTCAGTGGTGTTGGGTTTTCCTGATCTTCCAGTATGGGCAATGCCGAAGAGGGCAACACCACTGCCTCATCCATCAGTTTACCTTCTTCCAGAGGCATAGGTGCCTCAAGAAGAGGAGGTAACGAATAACGAAGTGAAAGCCAGCTTTCCAGAGGAGAAACTGCAAGTTTGCGAGGAATAAGGTACTCTTCTAGTTCCGGTTCTAACACTGTCCATAGCTTAGGGGGTTGCTTGTTATCGGCAGCTGATGTTGAGTATGGGTTCGTTTTAATTGTAGGAAATCTAGATGAATGGCACGACTGAACAGCACTGCACACACCCTTACAATGGTACTGATGGGGACCTGATGGGAGGGGAATATTGATATTTAAAAGTGAAAGGTGACATTTACTGAATGGGACTGGTAAATAATAATTCTACCTACCAGATCTGAGGAGCACACTTAGACGTTGAATAACTCTGGTGACAATCATGACTAGATCCTATGACTGATGGTCAGTACATGTGGCCAGCAGATGTTCTCCTTGAAACATATAATTCATAAAGCAATATATACTACAAATGAGAGTTATAGGTTATTTGATTGTGTCAGTTCTGAATTCAATGGATTTGTAAATAGCCAATTTTTGCCACTAATATTATTACAACGTTAGTATTAAACAATGTACACATTTTAAAGATGGGATGAACACACACACACACGTCCCAAGTCTCCTTACACGGGCTTAATAAATAAAAGCACAACAACAAATGCACGGAACATGGTGACCCTAAGCATAGTCGCAGTTAGTGACAAAATACTAAATAGGTTTATCTGTCATTAACGAATTCATAAACGAATATTTTTTTACGCAACAACGTTCGTTTTTATAAAAGGGAAGAGTGCAATGGAATGTAAATAATTTATTTACCTAAATAGAAAGCTGGCGGACTCTAACTATGCCAATGTGACTCCACACACTTCCGGTCCGCCGACATCACGCTTCCTGTCGGTTTCTAAACACTGTGTTAAAGTTCCGTGTACATGAAGGTGACAAGATTTCTGAGCAGCAAAATAAAAGATATAAATATAACCGTTTGGCTTTGGTCACTGATAAAGAACACACTTTTTTTTAAATCATGGATGTATTATTTAAGTCACTTTGATCTGCCAGTTCTTTTGTGGTGGTGCGTGTCTTTTGTGTGTAGAGTTTGCATGTTCTCCCTGTCTGCCTGGATTTACTCTGAGTGTTTTGATTTTCTCCCACAATCCAAAAACATGCATTGAGATAATTGGAAATGATATAAAATTATATATATAATTTATATTATTTTTAATGTCCTGGACTGTGTTTAATATAAACGTGTGTACTGAAGAAACTTGTGTCTTGTGTCTTCATGACTGTAACTAGTATCTTAATAAACAAACAAAACAATGCTTTTTGGTGTACTTTGTGCAGTTATTATTGGTCCAGTTGGTCCACTAATTACTAAAAGTAAAGTATATAATTAAAGACATAATATAATATAATTAAAATATATAATTAAAAACATAATAGCCCTCTAAAGAAAATATAAGCAAACTTTGTTCCTCATTGTCTCCCACAACATCTGTTTAAGAACATATTTATTTTATTCGGCGCATTATTTTATCTTCCTTTGTCACTTAAAAAGTTTTCTTTTAAAGCAAGGAACCAATCTGGCTACATTTAATGATTTAGGTTTCAGGATTTTATTTGTCAGGTCCAATAATTGTCAAACAAAACGTAATGACATGAAACGTATTTGGTTACTAACTAACTTAACAATTAAGTGTAACAGGTAGACTTTGTTCACCCATCTTTTATCTATTTTTACCTTAATCCTATTAAAGTAATGGTGATAGACACACCGAGCAAATACACTAAACACCTGAACAGGTCACCAGTCTATTGCAGGATACAGAGACAAACACACTCCACACAACTGTATCTCCAATTATTGATTGTATGTCTTTGGACTGTGAAAGGAAACCAAATTATCCAGAGGAATATTTATTTTTTTCATTTTCAGTGAAAGCTGCAAAAATAGACATAAAAGTGAAACTGTACCATCTATGGACCTGTATTTTTAGTGCTAATGTATATAAATCATAAATAATCATAAAAATATTATTTACAAATTGACACAGGCATGGACAGACAGACAGGTCATGTCTCTGTGGGAGTCATGCCATCACTTCCAGGACTTTCTGTTCTTCTTTACAGTGAAGATCGGTTTTAATGACCTTGGCTGTATATTTGGGCTCGTTGTCCTGCTGCAGACTAAATTTGGGGCCAATCATACGCCTCCCTGATAGTATCGCATGATGGATAAGTCTCTGCACGTATGTTTCTATTTTAGAAACTATGAATTTAAATGAAATATGGGCGTGTTTATGGGAAACAATGACAATGTTTGATCCAGATCACCAAGGAAGCCACCTTAGTCCAAGGTGTGATTTTTCTTTCCCCTTACACTACCAGTATTTACACTACTGAGTCATTGCGGCGTCATTACAGTAGCAGGTTTCATCTACAGGGCAAGCAGTAGTATTAGTGGTTAAGGCATGGACTACTAATCAGAAGGTCACTGGCTCAAAGCTCCCACTTTATAAGGTTGCTGCTATTGGGCACTTTGGGCTAAACGAACCCAAATACTTAAATTCTAATTCCAAATACTCGTGTCTGCTAAATGACAAAAATGAAAAATCTTATGAAATTTAACCCTAAAGTCTAATCTAATTTAGTAAAATGTTGTAATTATTCTAATTGAACTGATGCAACCTGGTGTGTTATTTACTTTTACATAAATAGACATGAAACCACGTGAAGCGCATCGTTGTACCCTTTACTGTTCCGAGTTTATGATGAATGTCAGTCTAAAGGATTTGGCCCCTGGTGCTCCTGAAAGCTAGGGTGACATTATTGACGTCATAGACAACACCTCCGTCCGGGCCATAGACATCCTAGCTCGTCAGTTGCTGTAGGTTGGAACATGAGACCCGCCCTCTGCTTACGTCAAATATGTGTCTCAATAGGCGTACTTAAACCCTAGAGAGGAGCCATAACTAGGGCGTAACATAATTCTCTTCGCGCACTATTTAGTGAGCCTTTTGCTTTAGAATGAGTTATTGAGGACCAAGCTAACCACGTTACCATTAATAATTCTGCGCACGTTTCACGGATCTATAAAGAAGAAGAAGCCGGCTGGTTCAGGGCGGTTACAGACGGAGTAGATTTTCTGTCTCGTATTATACCAACACGGACCTGAATTGTATGATGTTGGTTTGAAATGGCGCAAAAAGACACGTTAGTGCATCTCTTCGCCGGGGGGTGAGTATTTTTTTTTTAAATATTTGTTTTGACTTGGTTTTGTACTGTACCTGTGAAATGGCTGACTGTATTTGGCTACGCTTGTAACGCAACGTGTATTATTATTTGGGATGTTTTTGTAGAAGATTTTTGTATGTTATCGTAATCAAATTAAGTGGTATTCGACTTTGAATGGCTGTTTTAGCAATGACAATGCGGTTATTCGATGTTTAGCCTGCTGGCATGAGGAATAAAATGCGAAACTACAGTAAACCTCCGGGTTTTTTAAGGCTGCGTCTCAATTTGCAAAGTAGTCGGCTGAAACAAACAAGCCATGTCCGTTAGTAGGGTCCTACTTTCGCAAACTATGTAGTGCTAGTGTTTGTGATTTAGAACACGACCGTGTCTTAACGATTGGACATATAAATTAACCGTTTTACTTTGTTGTTGTTGTAGTTGTTCGAATGCTAAAACAAATGTCAATGTGCTCGTACTTAATACTGTTCATAACCTATTACTGTAATTGTTTCATTTTATTTAATTGACATACTTACATAAATACTGTGGCTAAGCTACTGTGGCTAAAGTACATCTGTCCTAACACGACCTTCTGTTTCATACCATGTTTAGTTCCTTTCCCCTCAGCCACCTTCTAGATGATGAAACCCAAGGCCACGTTATCTTCTAATCTAAACTAATTTGCCCCAAATGTGCAGTGTAGCCTAAAGTTGGGGTATATTAATTTTATATTTTAGTTATATTTCATTTTCTGGGACTGCTCACTGGTTTGCTATTTCTCCTTTAGGCATAAACCTTTAGGGAATGTATTATTTTAGTCAAGGGAATGATTAAAGTGTCTTGCTTAAATATTCTTCATATGTTTTACTTAACTAAGAAGAAACTAAGTTTTTACAGCACTGACTGGAGGTTTATTGCTGTCAAGTTCCACTGTTTCCATGACCACGATGCTGCGGCCGACAATTTCCCTAAAATAATTAAAAAACCAACGGCCAAAACGATATAATAACGGGGAGAAAGAAAAACAAAAGAAACCCAAACTGGATTGAGTTGGAAATGTCTAAATATCTAAGCGGCGTATCAGCAGTTGTGTTCCCAGTTAATGCTCCAGTATTGTACACAACATCTGTCTGGTTGTTGGGTTGCGTTTGCCATTTCAAGTACCATCATTATGACGTATCTTCTTGAACGTCTCTTAAGCAGCTTCCTTCATCTACCAGTTGTTCTGCAGTTGTTATTTGAGACTCCACAAATTCACACATATATACTAGTTTTTCCCTGCACAAAGGTGTTGTTTGTCTTCGACCATTATTTGCTAGCAACTTTGAAAGTATTTAGCATGTTAAACTTGGGTCACACAGTGACTTGTAGCTTTACATATTCAAGTTAAATCCCAATAGAGCAGCCTGACAAAAACATGAGCTGTATCCATGTGCTACAAAGCTTTTTGTTGATATTGTTTTATAAGCAAGACCTTATTTTTTTGTTTAGGTGTCTCATGATGTAACATTTATTTCCCTGCAGGTTTACTTGTTTAGTGAAGTCAAGTACAATATAAATACACAGTAAAATAAATACACAATACAAGTCAGAATCTATTAAAATCTTATTTATAATTTGCCAGTAAAGCATACTAGTTTTATTAATCATTGAATATTTTTACACTCATACAACAAATAACAAACATATTATTCATGAAAACTTTATAGAAAGAGATTTAAGGCTCAATATTATCTGCTTTTTAAAAAATATATATTTGCTTTAATGCCTGGCCACACCCTTTGTCATAACCGGTTTTATGTTACCTTTCCCAATGTTTTCATATATGTTTATGAATTAAAAACTGCTCACACTATAATTTACTCTCATACTGGATGTGCTTTGGTTGTGGTCACTTCATCATTTAATTGCCAAGACACTTTGAAAAGTGTCGTCTTAATTGTTAGAAATACAAACAATGCACTATTATCATTGTTAATGTTGATGAATAAGTCTTAGCCTGGCCTATAACAATCTTGGTGTGATTTATTATTATTATTTTTATTTTTTATTTTTTTTTGTAATATCTTTCTCTTGGACTGGTTTGTGTTTAGTGTGTAGGTAGGTGTGTCATTATGTGATAGTGTTTATAATCCAGTGCATCACAGATTCATGTCTCCTAATCCGTTATTTTTGAGCTCTGTCGAAAAGAAAAATGTAGACTTCATTAAATCCATTTGCCTTCAAGGTTCAAAATGTGAACATATAAATTGTCGAACAGAGTGCTTGCTGTGTTAATAGACCAAGTAGGATGAGTTCATTAAGTTGCAGTTGATCGGTTCGTCCACCCTCTGGTACGTCAGTCGTTTAACCTGTGCCCTGCTATCAGTAGTGCAGAGAGATGATGCAAACCTAATTAAAGATTGTGTACTTTAAAAGTTTAAAATAATTGCTTTTTTCTTTTTACGATTAGTTTATAACCATTTTACCTTTTTGTGAGACATTCCTGACATTTAAAAACGTAGTTTATTGTAAATAAAAATATTTTTATTGCCCAAAGCCCTTCTGTTGTGTTCTGTTTCTGATCGATACTACCAACGTCATCTTATCTTCTGCAAGGTTTTAGTTTGCCTTTCATGACCTGTATGACTTTAAATCAGTATTTGATATAATGTGCCAAAATGTACACTGAAGCTCTAGCCAAGTATGTCTTGGACTGTGACCAAGAGACATCACAATTGTATGTCCGTGTTCGCATAGATTACTAAATTATTTCGACATGTTTTTGTTTTTTAAAAGTTAAATAACCTTAAATGTGAATGCTGTGATGCTGTTATTGGAAATTTTCTAACGTTTGGCTATTTTGACCTCTTTCAGATGTGGTGGTACAGTTGGTGCCATCATGACCTGCCCCTTGGAGGTGTTAAAAACGAGGCTACAGTCATCAGGTTTTACCCTCAGACCAGTGTTTCAGGTGCAGCTGGGGACCGTTAGTGGAGCTGGTGTTATTAGACCAGGAACGGTTACTCCTAGCCTATGGCAGATATTACGGTAAGCTGAAGGTTTTTAAAAAAAACTGTAATTTTAAAGAAAAATATTGTATCTTAAATGTATTAAGTTTCAAGTATGAAGTTTTGGTCAGTGAGGCTTTGTAAATTGTATGATGTTGTAAATGTTTCATAAGTTTGTGTTCGACAACATACAATCGTGGTTCATTTGTTTCTTTAATTTGCACTACCGCAAAGTTGCTGTATGTCTGTGCCCTTTACTGGCAGGGCAGCCATTGCGCCTGAGGCGGCCTGGCTAATGTATTCTGAAAAGTGCTCACATGATGTCCCATCACTAGCTCATATTACAATGCCTTCAGAGACTCTTAGAGTTCTAGTAGAAACTCGATGGAAGTGTAGAGGTTGTAGTGCACTTTTTGTTATCTTGACCTGTTTGAGGTTAAATCTGGACCCCGAACAACATGTTTATAACCAGTGCATTCATAGACATTTTAGTGAAAGATAATGTCTTATGTAATATGGTAAAATATTAACAAATTCTGGGTAAACATGCTTCATTAGAAACCGTTGCTTGTTTTGCTGATGGTCAATGTTTAGCCAAGCTAATGGTCTGTCATTCAGTACATCTAACCGTTAAGGCATTTTTGCGAATATAGATTTCTTCAGAAAGTGCTATTAAAACATTTGCCATTGACCTTGCTATCCTAGCTATATTAGCTATATTATCCTAGCTATGTTTTGCAGTAGATATTTGATTGTTACTACAGAACTAAGGTTCTGTAGGTTCTAAAAGGTCACTGCTTGTTTATTGGTCACAGAGTTGATTCAAAACAAAAACACTATTTAGCTCGTAGGATGAAGGCTTAAATTCAATGATTAATTATCACAAGGATAAACCTTTTTTTAGTTCATGAAGTTGAGCTTTGAGCTTACTTTGAACACTACAATATCTTGACACTTCGCCTGAAAATGTGTCAGCATACCAAAGGGGCAAATTACAACACTACAAAAAAAGTTATTTGATTTGTTTAACCAAATTGTGCTAGTTGGTGGTCTTCCGAATGATAGTTCTGAACAATGCATTTTTTTTTCTGTTACCAGGTCAATTCTGGAAAAAGAGGGACCAAGTTCGCTCTTTCGAGGGTTGGGTCCAAATCTGGTTGGGGTTGCACCTTCAAGGTAATTGAAATTTCAAGCTACTCATATCTGCTGCATAGCTTTTCTATTCTGATGATCATGTTAAATTTTCATCATTTATTTATCCCAAATCTCGAACAAGAAAAGTGAAACTTGCTTTTTAGTTCTGGTTTAATTATTGTCAATAAAACAAACAAAAAAGTTGAATTCAGTGTATGAGGATTTTACGCACCCTTGCGTATGTCAATACTACTGAGCCTGAGACAAAATCGTGGTTGCATTGGGTTTCACAGAATGTGTGTGTAACATCCAATCTTATCATGCAAATTAAAGTGCAATTAAAAACTTTTCTGTTCTCTGCTCATTTCGATTCCTAAATATTGTAAAGTGACCTTGGGTTCACGAAAGGCACTATAAAAATGTACCTTATTATTATGAAGCTGGGACTTAAAGAGAAAGGTCCAATCAATGAGAAACTAAAACGAATAGCAAATCTTACACCGATGATTTTTGTAGGTCCTAAAAAGACGACATAAATACAGGATAAAGAGGATGTATTACCCTGTTGTAGAAAGTTTTCACAGAGCACTGTTTGTGTCGCATTCGCATCATGTGGCTTTACTTCCTGTTTGGTTTGTTTAGATGTCTTTGGTTAGTATAGTGTTCCTATTTAAAACAACTTACATAATAGTTCTAGTAAATTAGCAGAGTCTGTTGCCCCCATGTTTATTGAAATAAAAATACATAACTATCAAATTGCATTAAAGCCTGTGGAACCTGAAATTGAACAACAGTTGGTAGGAATATTACAATTAACATATAAATTCCATAATTCATTCTCTAAAATATGATCTTCATACCAATTCATTTTACTAAAAACTATGTAAAGGGGTACACTATTAAATGAGTCTTACAGTCGTTTGTGCTTTTAGAGAAAGTTCCTGTGTTACATTTCATTCTATAAAACAAAACCTTTGTCAACAGTAGAAGTGCAAAAGGAAACCTGTTTCCCAGCTTTTCGTTTAGTGCTGAATATATCATGCAATGAATCTGTACTTTGATAACAATCTGCCCTATATAGTTTTTTTTCCGGATTTGTGTTTTTTAATGGCTTTTTTTTATTTTGAATGGGTGTCCCAAGCTCCAACTGTTTTGTTTATCCTCACTGGGTTCTTTAGCCTTGCTTGTTTTGCAGATTGTTCGGTAAGGAACAGAACGTACAAACACTGTGGGAAACTTGCAGCAGAGGCTTTGTGTAAAAGCATGGCAGCGTTTCAGCCATCCTGTGTTGTTCACACTTGTCGGACAGAGTGACCTACAATACACGATTTTCTTTATCCCGAATGTTCTTTTTTTTTTTTTTCCTCTTCTTGTAGGGCAATATATTTCGCAGCATATTCGAAGGCCAAAGAAACTTTTAATGGAATCTTTGTGCCCAACAGTGGTGCAGTACACATGTCTTCAGCAGGGTTTGCAGGTGAGAATTGAAGTGTACATAATCTAGTTTTGCAAATTTAAGATGCATGTTAAGAGTCCTAGCAAGAACCATTTCCCCCACATTATAATAATGAAGTGAATGTTGGCAATTTTTAGAATACTTGCAATTATTATTTATTGTATTACAATTAATGAATCATTTCAGCTATTTACATTTATACAAAGCTGTTGCAGCAGCTTCTTGATTCATCAGTGGTTGAAGGTCCCTCTCCTTATGTTTCAAATCCAAAAGGATAAATGGTGCACGTGTCTAGTTTCACACTAATAATTCTCAATCTGGGTATTTTCAGTGCACCGTGTTTTATTGTTTCTTAGATGCACTAAACTGTGCTCGAAGGGTGCAAGTGTGCGGTTTGAGGCACCCATGATGCCAATATATTGCAGGGCACATGATCTCATGTATTTTCTATGCCCATGATCTAGCCAATCATGTTTAAATGTAGTCGTACTGATCTGGAATTCAAACCCTGGATCCCAGCAGTAGTGGGCTTTGGTTGTTTTTTTTCTCCACCAAACATGTAATGCAGCAACTTGTGAAACATTTTAAAGGGACTAGAACTAGAATTGTACTTGGCCGTTTGTATGCTTAAACATGTGTTACTTTTTCAGCTTTTGTAACCAACTCCTTGATGAATCCCGTTTGGATGGTCAAAACAAGAATGCAGCTTGAAAAAAAGTATGTGTATCTTGCTACATAAAAGTTAAAACATTTTGTATAATGATCGTCTTTCTTAAGGCAAAATCAAACTAGCTGTAACATTCTTGTCGGAATTTATTACTGTATGTGTGCGTGTGGCCTCATGCCATGATCATGGCATACGCACAGAGCATTAAAAAGGTATTGCTACTAATCTGTAGTCATAAGAGTCACAGTAATAACATGTGACCCAGCGGTGTGTAGTATTAATATCCACCTCAGTGTGCCACCAATGGCTTAAAAGGCTGGCTCTATATTTAACCTGGCACGGACCAGTGCCACTAATTCTCAAGGCCAGAGTAGACTATGTTGGCAGATATGTTCTGAATTTCGTCCAGCTATAAAAACTGTTTCCACTTAGTACCTCAGTGTCCTTGCATAATGGAGACTGTTCAACAAGACACAATGACCAACTTTTATTCTTTTGCAGTTAAGTGAAAGCTTGTCTTTTGTAAGCTTTGTGAACTTTGAAGTAATTCATTGACCTGTTGCTTGTCTCACAGGGCTCGAGGAGAGAAGAAAATGAACGCGTTACAATGTGCACGGTACGTGTATCAGACCGAAGGAGTACGAGGCTTTTACCGAGGCCTCACTGCATCATACGCTGGAATCTCAGAGACCATGATCTGCTTCCTCATTTACGAGACGCTGAAGAAGCGCATTGCAGAATGTCGTCTCACATCTGCCAACAGTGATGGTGAAAAAGGAGCCTCTGACTTTCTGAGCCTCATGGTTGCAGCAGCCTTTGCCAAAGGCTGTGCGTCCTGTATAGCATATCCACATGGTACGGGCTTTTAATTTATGACTACTATTTTAAAAGGTTTTTATTTGTACTGTGTTTTAAAGTTTTTATGATTGATCCTGTATTTAAAGTAATCCCTGTCAAAACCATAGAAGCATAATAAACAAAACCATTAAATGGTGTTAAATGTAGATAATCTATCGAATACATTAATGTTTATTTATTCATTATAGTGTCTTTATATTTTGGTTTTTCCTTTACATTTAATTCAGATTATATTTTTAAAAACTATTTACACCTTATTAAACTCAATCAGCATTGTGTGTCAGTTGTTTAAAATATATTTAACTTTTAAAATTTATTTGGTACAGATGGTTCTGTACTTTAATAGGGCTAAAGTCAAGGTCCCAAGTCATTGTTTTGCTACTTCACAGTTTCAAAACGATCTAGTTGTGATCTCTGCTACATGATTGTGCAGGATACGTGACACACTGCGACCCTGCTCAGTCACACATCACTAATCTTATAACTGTGCCTAACCTTTTAATGTCATCTTTTTTTATTTTAAATTAACATCCTTTTATTCCATCACGGATGAACAAAAAGTCAATAAAAAATCATTTCATTTGTGGTGGCCATCTTCAATTGAGCTTGATAAATGGTATAGTGTAACCCTAAAGTGTAATTTATATGTTAGTTTTTTCTTATAAATTAAAAGTACTTTAATGCATTTAAGCAAAAAACCTGAATAACAAGTTTGTCACTTCACCAAACGTAATGACTTGTGATTTAAAGTGTTTACGTAACCATATTTATTTTCTTTAAGCAGTTTTATTTCTGTGAACACCCTCAGCCTTCCTGTCCAACTTTTTTTCTCTTTTGTTTTAATAGAGGTCATCCGGACCAGGCTGAGAGAAGAGGGCAGTAAATACAAGTACTTCTTTCAGACGGCGCGGCTTGTAGCAGTGGAGGAGGGTTACGCTGCTTTTTATAGAGGACTAATTCCACAGCTCATTAGGCAGATTCCTAATACAGCAATCGTGCTCTCCACATACGAGCTCATCGTCTATCTGCTTGGTCAGCCTTCCAAATAAACCCACTCAATAATGTGCACAAAAGGACTAATAGAACTGTGGTTACAGATTCAAAACCCAACTCAGTTGTGACTGACCGTACTTGAGGAAGTGGGATACGCAGTAGTATCCAAAGACTTCAATAAGAAACTTATTTTTATATAAGCGATTGTCTGCTGTCAGGATTCTATTTTAGTCTATACTGCCTCCTAACTCACTTTCATACTAAATATTTGAAAATGTTGTATGATTCTGAAGTTAAATCAAAAGATGTTAACATTTGCATTCTTGTACAGAAAGAGGTCATACAGTTTCTAGTCCTGTTAAATTAATTAAATTATTTTTTTGTTTTAAGTTTTGTTTTTAGTTTTGTTGCTGGTCTTTTTTGTTCATGCAGCATCACTGTAGCCACATGAAGATGCTGAAGCTGTCAAATGAAAGAATTCCTATTGTGTACTCACACTGTTTTGCCTCAGGATGGTACTGTTTGTTAATCAGTGATTTTGAGAATCTGATCAGGTCGATGTTCGTTACTACTAACATCTGTTCATTGTATGTTCAGTTCTGGTACATCTTTTGTGTTTTACAGAAGACACAAGCTATGGTTCAATTAAATGAATAGTGAAATAACTTGTACTTTTGAAAGATTTTGCCACTCAACAGAAGTAAAAAGATTTTTACTATATCCTTGTTAAATAAATGGGTACTGCATTAATGGCTGAGTGACTTTACCTGTTTGTAAGTCACCTTGCATAAAAACAACTAATTGTAACAGTCAGTAGGACCTTAATCACTGTGCTCAAACCACTTTTCCATCTTTATTACTGTGCTATGTACAATTATTAAAATGTAAATACAAATGCTCATCTCTCTTACATAAATGTATATTTTGGATGTTAATTTATAAGAAGCAATTTTTATTTCTTTAGAATACTTTCTTTGAACCATGATTGGAAATTAGTTTGCTTTGTCCTCCACACCCTTCTAGTGGAATATAGATTATTGCACTACAACAGCATGTTGCCCAAATATGATCTTTTGCACTGTGCATAATTTGTTAACTTTAAGCCAAGTCGAAACTATCAGATAATTTGTGAGTTTGCTTTTCATACCTACTCTCGCCAGTTATGAATTGAGGCACCTTTGCCAGTTAATTTACACGCTTTACACGTGATTTGCCCTGCACGACCATATTGTTATTATTTATGTCCAGGTCAGTTAAATTGTTATTATTTATATTGAAGATGAGTCAATAAAATGACATGTTACATCACCCCTTTGTTTTTGAATTGTCCTTTTTTAACCATAATTTATTTGATAAAGTTTATTTTGCTAGGTTTGCTAGCACACACTGATGCGGATACTCATGACTGCTCATCATGAATTTGCTCTGACCTCTGCTGTCTGGCTGAGTAACTTAGTAACTTGCACATTTCAAACTACACTTATACACGTGATATTTCATTTTTTTAAACAAAATACTAAATACAATGGAAGTTAGAACAATATACTTTTACTTATCGATGTGAACTGATTTTAAGCTTAATTTAGTCAGTAAGACTAAATTAAATCAATTCTGCACATGGGGTCTGTACATGTCCTACTTACCTTTTAATTCATACTCCAAGAATACCCACTTGGAGTATATTCTGGATCAGGTATTTGTGTACACCTCATATATGTCTTATATTTGGACATTTTTCTATATGATCATTAGCATCACTCAGATCAATATCAGGCTCTTGGTGATTTTCTGGTGTAAGGACAAGGACAGCATGTGTCTTGCACCATCAAATATTTAGTTCCCATCTATTATTTGAATAAGAAAAATGGTCACAAAATGTGTTACTAATTTCGTATAATGTCTCGTAAAATGCTCGATCAGCAGAATGGTAAAATAAAAAAAATAGCACTGCTTAAGAACGGCTGTATTTTTTTTTACATGTTTGGACACGGACTTTTATTATGACAGCTGGCTGTTCCTCCTAATCGTATGTAATGTAGTATGTCGCGTCCCAATTCAGAGTCTGCGTCCTTCGAAGGACTGCTAAGGACGCACACTGAAAAAGTGAATAACGCTTATTATTTAACGTAATGCTTCAGTAATAACGTTAGTAATAACGCATACGAAGACTCTTTCGGATTGGAACGGCCTTGTCGGTGGAGCTGTGACGTAATACGTCCTTCGAAGGGTGCAGAGCCTTGAATTGGGACGCACCCTATTGATTGATTGATTGACGCGCGCCCGTGTCTGTGAGCGCGTGTACGCGAGCGCGTGTGCCGTCGAGCGTAATGTTTGTCGATTTAAATCCGCTGAACGGGACGCTGATGGAGGCCATAAACGAGCTGCTGGTGCAGAACCAGGCGCTGTTGTACGGTGGAGTCGGAACAACCGCGCTTATAACAGGCGGCGCCGTCATTTATAAACTCGCCGCTCTCAGGTACCCGTGTGCTAATGCTAACTCCCCCAAACCTTATGAATCCTTTAATGCTTAGTACGCTTCATTACTCACTTTTGTAATGTCTTTCACCTACTGGTGTCAACTGAATTGTAAAGCGAATCAGTGTTGTGCGTTAGCAATCGGAACTGTGTAGTTTTATACAGGGTATAACAGCTAGCAAGGCATAAATATTGTCACACACACACACACACACACACACACACACGTCATCATTGCTTTTCTTGATCATTCATTGCTAAATGATTATGAATCTATGAATGAAATGATCTCTTTTCATGCAGGAGGAAACCATCTTATGTCAAGGTGAACTGCTGGTTCTGTAACCAGGACACCGAGGTTCCCTATGGAAACAGGAACTGCTGGGATTGTCCAAATTGTGACCAGTACAATGGCTTCCAGGAGGTAATCTTGCCATTTAAGCAAGTGTCGAAGACAGTAAAATCATGGCCTGCTTTTGAATGTGTCGTAACATGTGCTGTAGTGTTTTTTAAATCTTTTTATTTATTTAATATTATTTTAACGTGTGTAGAATGGCGACTATAACAAGCCGATTCCTGCACAATACATGGAACACCTCAACCACGGAGTGTCTGCAGATATTCCAGTGTCTGAAAAGTCTAAGACTCTACAGTGGGTGAACTGCCAGATGCTACTGTGCAAGAAGTGCAACAACAACCAGACGGTGAAGGTTAAACAGCTGGCTTCATTCACTCCAAGAGAAGAAGTACGTTCTTTTATTGTTTGTGTGTGTATAGCTATTAAGGTGTGTGCTGTCGGGCGTGTATGTATGAATACGTACACCACGTTTAATAATGAAACAACATTCACAACTTGAAGGCTTTCAGAAACTGATTTGAAGCTCCAAAATGCTTATCTGACTCTCCTGACTCTAACGACTTATTTCCTCGTTTAATTAAAGGATAAATATGATGAAGAGATTGAGGTGTACAAGCACCATCTTGAACAGACCTACAAGTTGTGCCGACCATGTCAGACTGCAGTAGAGTACTACATTAAGCACCAGAACCGCCAGCTGAGGGCTGTGCTTCTTAATCATCAACTTCGACGCACCCGGGATGAAGATAAAGCACTCATTAAGGTAAATGTTGCATACTAGATTTACATGTTGCAGCTCAATCGAATAATTTGCATCTGCAAGTCATATGCATCAAGTCATGGCCGAGTATGTGTTCTAATCTTATAACTATTGCAATACAACTGCTAAGTTCAGTTTCATCTAACAACGTTTTGTATTGTACACTATTTATAACGGCTCTTAAGTGATTGTGTGAAACAGTAGAAGGCCAAGGTTAACACAACTGCATCAGGCCAAACTACATTTTACCATGATTGTGTCAGTTTTGGGCTTTAGACATTGTCACATGTGCGATCTAATTTCAAGATACCCTTGGTATTTTCTAATTTAATTAGATGGATATTAAAGGTTTATTATTTTCTGGCTTTTCGGCTAACGGTGGCAATGAGTATGGAACCTTCAGCCATGTCGGCTTAAATCTGCTTACAATGGAGCAATATTTAAATCCCTCAGATGTATTAAAGCCAGTTCAAAGCTCACACACTGCACTGAAACAATATTGTTTGTTAAAAGTTGACATTCTTTTTGACATTACACATAACGAACCAACTAACCTAAAAAAATCCACTCTATTAAACACTCACTGGTGAACCTTCTTTTGGTTACAGAGCACCCATTCTTCTTCCACTCCCGTCTGGCTGATAACAATCCGTGCCCTGGCTTTTCTCATCTGTGCTTTCCTGCTCACGCTGGCTATTTATGGACCTGGAGATTTATCTTCTACATCCAGTGGCTCCCAGACACTCAGTGGGGGGGTCACACCACCCAAACATCCTGTACAGGAAGACACTCAAGCCACGTGGAATGGCACCAAAGCTGGTCAAATGTGGAGCGATCTGGTAGATTTGCTCCCAGACAAGGCTGTAGAGAATGCCAAGCTGCTTTTGGATTCTGCAAGCAACCACCAGATTGTTGTGGTGTCTGTCGGACTATTAACCTGCATTACTGGTGTCTTCATGGCTGGACTTGTCAGGTAAAACATTCTCAGTACGGCTTTAACAGTATCACATTATGAGGGCAGCCACTGTGATAAATTGCATTTTAAAAAGAAATGTGACCAGCCGCATCCCATCTTCATATATGCCCACAATGTAATGATTTGTATGTAGTTGTTGATAAGGCAACTTATTACTCAACACCAGCAGTCAGTAACATTTTTATAATGTTTATAAAGCTTCTGTGCTTACTGTTTATGTTTACAGGATGAGAAGGATTGATTCTGTTGCTTCATGCCTCTGGGTCCTGGTTTTGTCTCTGTTTCTGCTTGAATTTTACCTCAAGACCGACACCCCTGATTGGCTAGACACAATCAAGCTCTGCTCTACGTTCTTGTGTTGCTTGGTTGGATTCGCTGCTGCAGTGGCAACTCACAAGCCTTCAAGTCAGAGAAGAACCAGAGGTCGCAGGTTAGAACCCGAAACAGTGACACTTTACTAAGCCATTATAAAGCAATAATTAAGCAAGTTGCAGTTCAGGACCTTATTTATAAGCGCTTTTGGATCACTGCATTTGCATTCACCATCTTTTTGTCCATCGTGGAGGGTTAATCTGCATACGTTTGTTACCATTCCTATTTCTACTCCTCTTGCTTCTGATTTCTTTTCACATCTTGTTCCTTTTTGGGAAGCGACATGTAGTATTTAGCCGCGTGAGTGAAGGACTGACGTAAAGGTAAAATCATCCGTGAATATGCTTCACTTTGCCTGTACGCTTTAATAATGCATGACAACCATATGATGAGGTTCTTCAACTTCTAGTGAGAAATATGGTGTGAAATCATGTTTTTTTCAGACAGTAAATTTAATGGCGAAGCACAGAAAATGTATTTATTTTATCACTTTTTATGACCACATTTAATCCTGCTACGATGACGCTAATAAAGCTGATAGGTTTTTAGCTTTAAAGTATTATATCCAGTTGTTATAATAATCCATCATTCAGATTTTAATCAACACTAAACAATATGTATTGTTTTTTTTTTACATGGTATACATGTGTGTTGTTTTTATCTCATGTTGGTCAAACATGAAGCCAGTTTGTTAGACAACCCATTAAAAATAGTGACCTTTCAATATTATTTATATTTATTTATTTATACTCATTCATTATCTAGTTTTACCACCGCTTAGTCCTGTTACGGGTCACCGTGGGATACACATGATACTTTTAACTTTTACGGAAAAGCAGCAAGATCGAACTCTGGTGAGTAAACATCATATGACTGGCTTTCAGTCATGGAACTTGCAAAACGCAGTGTAAAGCACTGCCAACATAAGGAAAATGATTCGTTACTCTGATAAGACAAGTAGGAACTCCCGAGCGTGGAGAGTTTAAACTGCCATTGCCTGTATGAGGGTGCTTGATAGTGTTATTGATTGTGAGACTGATTAGAACTAAGATTAAGCAGCCAAATGCAGCATTCACAGAGGAAACCTGGTGTGATGGTGTGTTGATGGCGTTTAAAATGCCAATTCTATCCACTTAAAATAATCGTAGTGTGTAGTTCTGTGATCTTAAACGAGCCGTCTTGATAATTTTTACTCCTGCCATTCAGTTGTACCTGGATTACAGAAAGCAATCAAACTTCTTGATTTATAAATAATGCAAAAATTTTATTTCGGTATATTATTTATAAAATTATTCAAACATGCATTTTAATTGTACTAATGTTTTTATTTATTGACCTTAGATTTAAATATGTATTTGAAAAAAGAGAAACAATAGTTGTAGATTTGTATAGACTTTCTGTGTGTGTTGTGTATTCAAAAAGAAGAAAGACTTAAGAATGTGAGCTTTACTGATGGTACTTTAGTACTGACACTTGCTGTTACTACATGTTACTAACTAGTTCATTATTACTAACAAAGATTAATTAATAAATCTATAATCTTAAAAAATATAGCTTAATCACCCAGATCACATGCAGCCTGTTCAGTGAAAAATGTTATAATTTGGCCTCAAGCTTCTTACTACACTGTTCCTAGAAGTTGAAAGATGGTTGGTCTTTTAAGAAAAGGCTCTTGATAAATATTGTTCCCAATATTCTTATACTTTAGCAACGGCAATGTGCGTGTATATCTAACAAAATAAAGACAGTCCTAGCCATTCCACTTTTTAGTTTTAGGTTAATTTTCTGTTATTTGATTAATAACAAGTTATGTGTATGCCAATTTTCTTTTTATTGCCGATCATGATCAAATATAAGAGTCACTATACAGCAAAGTATGTATATAACTTTGGCATCACTTTTCACCCAACAAGCTGCTGTTTGTTTTTCATAAGTTAAAAATCCAGTGCTCGTAAGCTTTAAAGAAGAATGTGAGATGCAGGTTGACACTGAGACATGTTGAAGTGTTTTTTTGTGTGTGTGATGTGAAAAAATGGAAAACTACCATACCAAGATAAATGTGTCCTTTTGATCAGTATCTTATATGTATTTAAGTTTGTTCTTGTGAGTTAATACTCGTGTTGGAATTTGATATTCATGTAATTTGTTTGACTGATGCTCTTGTAACGTTTTACTGATATTTAAAATAAAGCTTTGTAAAATGTAAGCGGTGTATTTAATTTTTAATTCGGGTTTTTATCATTGTTCTGTTTAAGATAGTAAATACAACTTGCAGTTTTTTACATATTTTGTGATTTCAAGAATGAAATCATCGTTACTTTTAAATATTGTTCTTGTAATCACTTCTTTGGCAAGCTGCTGGGGTTTGCCGGCACAATGTGGGCTCACTGCTGTACTTCATTTCATGTTTTAAGTGCTAAACAATAGACAGAAGATGCGGAGATGTCGCGGAGGTAGAGTGGCCACCACTTACCTGCCCGTCTGTTTCAGGTATCTCTCGGGCAGTTCTTTTGGGATGTACTGCAGTGATCAGTCCATGTTGGTGTCTGGATCATCATCTTTTATTCCCACCCCCCCACCAAACCTGACCCAGCTCCTTGCCCTCCAGCAAAGTCGGAAATCTCGCAAAGCGTCACCTTCATCACTGCCTGGCCGGCTCAACAGAGCTCTCTCACTGGGCACCATACCTTCTTTTACCAGAACAGGTCAGAGTGCCTTCTTCATTTTTTGTTAATTTGGATAGTAAAGGCACATTTTAGAGAAAATAGGGTTTTTTTACTAGTTTTTTTATCCTTTAATGAGAGGAAGTAGCCTTATATAAACCTGATATTGGTGGCGTTGTGATTTAAATTGCACAGCTCACCTACATCGCTCACAATAGAAAAGTATTTTGTACAAATCAATAACAAACTACTATAGAATTATGTAGCTGTGAGGTGACATTTTGGTAGACAGTGACCTTGTGTGGCAGAATCCCGCATTGTGGGGATTTGTGTCTTATAGAGTTAAATGGAGTTAAAGTTTTTGCACCGTGTTCTCTATCCTGGCTTTGGGTTGAAGTGTGAATGTGCCATCATGCAGAACCTGCAAAGGAATGATGAAACGGTAAAAGATAAATGTCTGTTTTAATGGAGCTGGGTACACGGTTCACTCATCGCTGCAGATGTTGCCGCACCTTGTTGAGGAATTTCACCGTTTGCCAAAGAGAACCTGAGCTCAGGTGAAAAAACATAATTGGGATTTTCCTGATCGTAAGAACTTAGAGGTTAGAGGAAGTAACTTTCTTGAGTTTTATAGAAGAGAATGTGGTTTTACTATCTCACCTTGCTCGACTACTTGTACTTGTTTTGGCATTTGTTTGCAATTTTCTGCTCAATTGCAATTGGCTTTGCTTTCTCATGAGTGGAAAATCGTTCCACTCTTTCTGTTAGTCATATAAAGTCATATAAAGTCCGGGATTTGAATGGTCTTCAGAAGTGGGTTGGAAAATAGCTGTTGTGCTTTAGCTGATTGAGGAGGGTTTGTTTCATGTTTGGATACTTCAGGCTCCTGTAATCAGACTTGGGAAGGGCAGGTGTTTCTGAGGAACGGCAGTCGTTCTATGCTTAAGCTCCCTGAGCCTTTAATTAACAATCAGACAGGATATAGACATTCGTATATAGAGTCGTTATATGACGTGGGTGGAATTTATTTTGTATTCTATTTGAGTTGGCTTTTCTTTACTTAATATGATCTAAAATCTGCTTATGATCTTTGATACAGTAGCCAATCCATTGTTTTAATGCCTCGGGGAGTCTCGGCCACTTGACAAACCGTCTGGTGGTTGGTCTTCGGTCATAATTTTTCAGCATAGCAGTTTCATTTCCCGTGCTTTTTCTGAGATATTCCAACCAAGTCATCTGCCCACCGTTGTCATTATTCTCATGTATATTGCACAATTTTTTTGCCATTCTGATTCTTAGAATTTTAAATGCATTATGCATGAATGAACTATGTAAACATTCCAATCACTTCTCTGTTAGACTACTTGCTTTCTGCAGAGGCCTACAGTTGTCCAAACATTACAGCAGATTTCTAAGCTATGTGCCCCATCAGCATCCGACAGTTTCAATCAGCACTGTGATCTGGTCTCATGTCACTTCTCAGGCGTTTACAGTCAAGCTCCAGTAAAACGATATGGGTTCATTCATTAATGCCACAAACATACCAGGCATGCTCTTGTACTTTCTTAATAACCCTGTGAAATTGTCGAGGCGTGACATGATCGATATCCATGAGAAAGGTTTGATATTTGTTTACTTTGATACTTAGATTCTGGGTTTCTATTCAGCGGGAGTCGGCCATCTTCACAGTGTAAAGACTCTCCACCTTCTGGTAAGCAGCACTTAATTGATTTCTTTACACTTTTTGAGTTAAATACATCATCAAAAAGTATTTTTTGATATATTTTTTTAATGAGTTAATAAATATTTTATAATGTCGTGGTTGAAAGTTATTTGATTTTTCTTTAGATTATGTTTCTCTAAAGTCTGGAAGTCGACTTTCATCCCCGGCTCCTTCCCCTACACCATCGGTGGCAGGTTCGGTCACATCCTCCTCCAGCTCAGCCAGGCAGCGACGGCCACTCATCAGTCCCGCACGGCTAAACATTAGTAGCCAAAAGCTGCTTTTCTCCTCTCCTCTAGACACGACAAACTTTTACTCTCCATCATGTTTATCTGAACCAAACCATTTCCACAGTAGAGCCTTTTCCCTTGATGCGCCGCACTTGTCTTTACAAAATAATGGTTGGTTTTATTTTAATTGGCATTTTGAAGGCTTTAAAATGAAATATTTTTATGTTTTGTTTTAATTGTGGCAGAATTTCTGTATATGAGCTTGTTTTTATTTTGTATTCTTAGACTTGGGATCAGTATTTGATAACTGCAGTGTATTCGATCATGTGGAAAGAAAAATAGATGGCTCTTCAGGGTCCTCAAACTGCAAGGTGGACACGACCACAGGAAATGACAATGACAGCAATTCGAAATGGAAGGGTAGGTTGTATTCGATTGAAAATTAAAAAAATTCTACTCTGTCTCACATTGTAAGACATCCTTAGCATCAACACAAATCTCTTTGAAATCCTAGCGTAATTAAATTAATTTCAGATCTTCAACACTGCACTGAAGCATTTGATGTAAAAACTAGGGCTGACCGCAATTAATCGATTATTCGTTGGTCGACTGAAAAAATTACTAGTCGGCCAAATTCCATTGGTCGACTAGTCGCAGGAAAGAAAAACGCTGCGTTTCGTCAAAGGACTTCTGGGACTTTTAATTTG
>JAOUQU010010413.1:0-18470 GCA_028566735.1 Ammoglanis amapaensis | reverse complement strand
ACCCACACGCTTTAACAGAGTAGTAAAAATGATGCGATCTTGTATGTGTAAATGTTGACTGTGAAGTAAAAAAAAAAAAACGTCATGATGACAAAAATACAGGGGGTCTGTCGAGATGTTGCACATCTACATCATCAACTTCCAGCTCATAATCAGGCACAATTAGTTTTTTACTTTACTAGGTAACAACCCTGGTTAAAGATTAAGGACCCTGAGTGATGGTGCATAAATCATGCTGAGTGAAAGTAAAGAGAGAAGATTGAAATCCACCCAAGTGTGAGCAAATGAGAAGGATTTGGTGGGTCACTGTGGGATTAAGATTAGATTAATCTCCTCCAGCAGTCTGAGTGTGCGGGTGTGGCTGATATAGCATCCTCTTTATGAACAACAGTTATAGCATATTATAGCTTTTTGGCCCATTAAGTTCTCTATTAGAAAATGCTGTTACTGTACAAGTGATTAAATGAATGAATGTGGCGTACAGGCACATGGATCTACTTTTTTTTAATGTGCCCAATTTTCCCCCCAATCTAGTCATGTCTAATTACCCTGAATGCTTTACACATTATGTGCTGATGCCCACAGGAAAATGTTCCTTTTTTGTGATGAGATCTTCAACAACAGAATTGGCTACTCCAAATAGTGACACAAGAAAATGCAGTAAAAACATTTGGGTGCTATAAAATACTCCAATACATTTGTCCAGTAAAGATGCCGAGGGGCAGAATGTTCAAAACATAAAACAGATCGCAAAATTCATAATACACCGTGCAAAACTACCATAAACAATTTCTGATAATAAGTTAGCACACAAGTGCAGAGATTCCACAGTTCGAATCTCATCTCTGGTAGTGATCGGGTAGGCAATGTCTGTAGCAGACAAAATCAAGAATTGCCAGATTACATAGAAGTAAGGACCTTGGTTGCCTAGGGTGTCTGTACACAAAATGGATGAGGTCCAATCAGGTTATGGCTTCACACACAAATCCACCTTAGTATGGGGGAATAAAAAGAGATCGATTCACTACACATACGTTAGTATGAGGGTGTTTAATATTGGGGCCCCGTCAGGAGCTCTAGCAGCAAACTGAGGGTACTGAATTAAGAGGAAAGAAAATAACATTCCTAAAAAAGTGGATACCCAATATACAAAATGAACAATGCAGCTCAATAAGGATGGATGAATATGTGTTTAAATATTAGTTTAAATAAAACTAGTTTAAATATTTTTACTTAAAAAACTCGTTACTTATTACTAAAACTGTAATGACTCAGAAAGAATTGATACAAATCGATTACCTTTGCAAATTCTTCAATTTTACATTAATCAAAATTTACATAAAACATCAGGGGGCTCTGGTTTCCTAAATATAAAATATGAATGTTTTTTTTTATTTAGCAACGTTCTCAAAACTGTTTATTGTTTGAATGAATAAAAATATAATCAGATTTTTTAAAACTTTTTTATACCATAAACAATAAAAGTGATTTTTGTTAAGCTAGTAACTAATGATTTGTCTTCAATTTTATGTTTATTTATATATAAAAAACATAAATAAGATCATACAGTGAACCCAGCATCGTGAATCGTATTGCATGGTAAGTACATGGTGGGTAGTGTATCAGAACATCTCAGGTGGTTACCAGTAAAATACTTTAAAACAAATGCTGAGATACTGGCAAAGTTCTGTCTCCCCAAAGTAAACAAACAACAACAACATAAAGCAATATATGCAGTAAAGAGATGCAGCCAGGGAATCAGGCATAAAGCACTAGAGCCTGTAGCCAAAAATACTGCATTCACTTGATGATAAGCATCGCTTTTACTCCTATCCTGTCTTCTTTTTTTCCTTCCTTGTCTTCAGGGGAGGCGAGAGCTTATCGATGTTCTTATTGTGCCCGGGCTGATAAGACACAATAAAAAGACTAGAATGCTCAAAACAAGCCAGCGGCGAGAGACATATCTACAGAGAGCTCATCCCCTTTAGCAGCAGTCAGATTCCTTGACCTTATTTGTTAATATGTTTTACTAGGCTTCATGTAGCAATGTGAGATTAAGGTTGGATTAATCTCCTCACAGCAGCTTGGGTGTGTGGGTGAGGTTGATATAGCATCCGCTTTATTAACAACAGTTATAGCATATTATAGCTTTTTGGCCCATTAAGTTCTCTATTAGAAAATGTTGTTACTGTACAAGTGATTAAATGAATGAAGAAATGAAGAGGTATGGAATACAGCCAATTACATCGACTGAAAATGTCCTCCCAATCTTCCCCCCAATCTAGTCATGTCCAATTATCCTAATTGGATTAAGCTTCCCCCTCCCCTAATGCTGACTGGCTCCTGACATGTGTCTATTACCGACTGCATCTTCTCACCAACACCAGACGAGTTCATATACAGATCGGCAACACCCCGATCAACACATCAATCAGTTATAAGTCCAGCTCCGTCCGTCCCTGTCCCTGTCATCTAGGCGACCAGCAAGCCAAAGGTGTGCTTTTCAAAACCATAGCTACTAACTATGTTAGTTTGAAACATGCACCTCAGATTATGTAGCTGAGATCTGAAACAACATGTTCAAAGACTCCGCCTTGGCAATTTAATCCAGAGAAATAATCAACTGACTGATTATATGCAGTATATAAAAAAGTATGTAAAATGTTTCTAATGTTTTCATCTCTAAATGGTGTCGTGCTAGCACACCAGTTATAAGATTATAAACCCCTTGCTCAGATTAGGGACTATGACCGATAAATTTGCCACGTATTCCTGGGCAGAGTCTTCAACACTAGGTAATAACCATGCTCACAGAGGCCTATAGAGGAATGTTGGTGACGGTGCCTAATTCATCATGCGTCTGACACCCAACTCCACCAAAGTGCGGACACATTAGAAGATGTAGACACTCTCTTATCATGCAATTTGATGTATGCATAGTTCAGTCTACTGTCAATGACATTCTACACAAAGTACACACAAAACAAATCAACATCAGAATCGAGCATTTTATACTAACCTTAATAACGTCAATATTCACTTTAAACAATAAAGGCTACTGGCACTGTTCTCCTCACCTGGTTAACAGCACTTTACAAAATAGACAAGTTGTGTTATAGTCTTTGTTATTTTTATATTAAACACGGTCACACAAGCCCAAATAGAAAAGAGGAAAACAGAAAGGACCTGGACCGCCCCACCTGGGGATAAAACCCACAACCTTCTTGTTGTGAAGTGACAGTGCTATCCGCTAAGACACCGTGCCACCCCAAAGTTGCCAGGTACGGGATTGATTATTTGTATAAATAAGAGATTAGAACAAATACATAATTCATTATTAAGATACATAATGAAAGTAATAACTTTTCATTTTATTTTTGAAACATCTGAAGAAATATTACTGCATCATGGGTAGAGTGGATCACCCCTGCACATTTAAAAAGGAAGAGAAAGTAACAACATATTGTATTTGTGTATGCCGGTTGAGGCATAATAACAAATCCCTGCTTCTAGCCTAGTAGACATTTTTCACCCTGTCCCATTTCTTCTGAAAATGAGGTTTGTATATTGGTTGTTGTGTAAAAATAAGAAATTCTTCTCTCTAAACCACTTCTGAAGAAGCCTAAAGCAGGCTTCAGTGTAGTATTAGATTGCAATTCTGATCTTATACAAAGCAAAGACACTAAATCTTGGGATATTGACAGGCAGTGTAGCCTAAGCCGTCATAACGAGAGATTTATTGATAAGAATCTCGCAGGCATGTAATACAAAATGAAGCTTAAATAAAAATAACCAGAAACAACGGGGTGTGAAATAGCTGAGCCGATCGCATCACTGATAGAAAAGTCTCTTTCTTAGCTGATTTTAGACTGAAAACTCTGCAGGAGTTCTTCATTTCCCTGAAGCTAATGATTTTCCAACAGAGAGCCTGCTCAAGCAGTAAAGCAGACGCTCAGAAACAGTGATTAGTGGAGCTGAAGAGTTGCTCTTATTGAATAATGCCCATCAAGGAAGACCTCAAACAGTGCTAGGAAATGCTACTTACTAAACTGGGGAAGTAGATTTTTCTCCTACGGCTTGAAAAAAGATCCTTTATTATGGAGGGTAAGTGGATGACTGAGACGTTCAGACATTTTCACTTGAGCAGCCTCGACAGACTTAACGCCAGATGTGGTTAAACAATTTGTCTTTGACGAATGCAATGCTAATGCTACTGGTGCAACCGTTGATAGTAAATGGTCGTGTCTGATTACCCACGTGTCTGCTTATCACTGTCAATTCCTGCTTGTAGTTTGTTCATTAGGATCACAACATCATGCTTTACACCTTGGTTACATCTATGATGGAAACTACTCATCACAAGACTCATAATTTGACATATTTATATCAAAACGTCACACATTTTGTATCACCTACTCAACTTATTGAATGTATTTGAGTTAAGTGATGAAAACTACATAATGAAACTGCCTAATCAGGGGATATAACCCATGACCTTCTTGCTGTAAAGTGGCAGTGTTACCTACAAGCTATGTGAAAATTTAAATCTAGTGAGCAGACTTGTTGTCTACTGTCTATATAGGCTGCCGTATCATAATATACTGTACGTCAGGATAGATTACATCCGATTTTCAAATACTGAGCTAACATAGTAAAGCCTAAATTTTGGTAAGGGACAGTCAGACATTAAACAACTCGTGGAGGGAGTTCGTCCAAAACCTAGTTGAATATACGAGGAGGTGGATGAACACCTGGTGTTGTGGCAGTCAATAAGTTCACAAGCACAAATGACCTCGACACAGGATACGAGGAAAACGATGGTGTTAAGTGACAGCATTGACGTTGCTTTGAGTCGACACGACTACAGCCTTTAAACCCTCAAGCCTTTCAAACCCAATGGGATGAGGCGATACAATGCATGCCAGCTATGTAGCAAAAACAGTTAAACTGTCACTGACGAGCCAAAATTGGAAACACTTGAACGCAAACAATACAAATAAAAAAACATTCTGTGCAAACATTTGTTCTGCACCGAATGCTGTGATCCAGAGCAAACATCACCTGCTCACCTGCCTTTTCCAAAAACATTGAGCCCAAATCTCATCATCAGTGCAATATACTTGTATTTTTGTTTTATTCTGAATGCCAGAACAGTCCAGAATAAATGTATATTAAACTCTTTCTCCACCAAAGAAAAACTGCTTCCCTCCTAAAAGCTGCAACAGAATATTCATTTACTAATCTGTCAATTATACAATAACCAATGAAAGAAAGCCTTTCCGCCCAAAATTCAGAATCTAATTGGCTTAACCAGCTGTTGCGTCTTGATGAAATCTCTAAAGCTGATTCATAGCAAAACAAACAAATAATAATTTCCAGAGAAGAGTGCACACCTCCCTCATTCGATTCCGGTGAGATCGTTCTGAAGAGTCGTTTCTACTCACATCCGCCCACGAGTTAGAGAAGGTTTTGTTTTACTCTTTAAAAATCATCCCAGACACTTTTGAGATATAGAATGTGGTCAGATTTAGCATTGTGTCAGGCGCAATATTAAACAGCATACATATCATTTATGATAGCCTGATTTTATGTCATCTAGGAATTCAAACAGCTTTGACATTGTGGTAAACACATTTTGGTTATATTAATGACATACACGGTAGTTACTGGTTACTGAACATTCTTCAGTTCACCATAGTTAGACACAGTTACAATTCATTTAATTGTGACTGTATGTCTTTGGACTGTGTGTGGCAACCTACGTCCTATACTGGAATTACATACAAACTTGACAAAGAAAAAATCTAGAACAGGGGTCACCAACTTTTTTGAAACTGAGAGCTACTTTTTAGGTACCAACTAATGCGAAGGGCGACCAGTTTGATACACACTTGTGACATCACAGATTTATAACCTTTAATGACATGTTACTATTAATAATGATGATATTCATCTATGTGAAGATGCTGATCATGTAAATAATTTCTCACAATTATTTAACAATCATTTAACAAGGTAGGAAACATAAATATCAATATGCAAAATATGCAGCTATTATTAGAACAGACCCGCGGGTCACTCATGAGGTCCTTTCGGGCGACCTGGTGCCCGCTGGCACCACGCTGGTGACCCCTGGTCTACATGTTCTAACCATCACAAATATTCATATTGCACATGGTAGATCTGGCACATCTTTAATATCATGATTGCATTTATAGCAGAGATTTCTTGTACATTTGAAGCAGCTCTAATTTGGTGGAAAAGATTTTTGAGGTCGTTTCTGATGATAATTAGGAGTAAAAATGTAAAAAATAAATGCAGAATAATCTTGGATTTAGACACATTTTGTTTTAAAACGTCCTGCAAACATCAGGTTTAGAATTTAATCATGTTAAGGAGCCTCTCTGATCAAATAATCCTTATTATTGTTCAAAACGAATCTTTCAGCAGCTCTTGATTCCTGTCTGTGATTATTTAGTGTACCAGAGTCTCTTAACAATTTTATGTTTGCTGTTAATCCCCAGACTGGAATTCAGTTCAGTACCTGAAATCTATACAGATATTTAGCATATAAGTATTCAATCGAACATAGAAGAAAGAAAGGATCATTTTTCACTAATGTGTTTATATTTATTTATTTCCCTACTGTTTAAATGTAAAATTAATAATGAATTACAATAATCTTAAAGTGAAGTGACCCACGAGACCCATATCTCAATAGGTCAGCTAATAAAACATGTCTTTGCACGAAATCACTCTGACATAAAGACTCATGACAAGTTTAACACACTCAGTTTTGAGCTACATCACTTACGCTAATGAGCTGTTGCCGGAAACACTCCATCTCGAATGTGTTGACGTTTTTTTTATAGCATTTAATAAATGTGTAAATGTCAGAAAGGGTTGTAAATGATTGAGGTATTAAAACTAACTCGCTCGTGTTCAGACGGACTGTGTTTGGAGTTCGTAAGGGAGAAAAATGCAGGATTATGACATCATTACTGAGGTCATACAGACATAAAAACACATTTTAAAAAGTCAGTGATTTAAACTTTTATGTCCTGGGTTATCGAAGCAGGCGTACAGTTTGCACACAGAGTCTTCTTGAAAAATATTATCGATCGTTCTTGTGCTGGGGGGAGGTTGTACATTGCAGCCAACAACACATCACTTCCTGTGTGACTTTACCTGTAACCGAGCCGCTCGTCACGTACACGGCGAATGTAAATACAGCATCCAAACGGTGAATCGTAACCTATCTATTTGGTGAGGTTTGGGTGGAAGGTTTACCAGGTGATGGGTAATACTGAAGAGGTTCTCATGCAAATCAGGTCATTATGACATCACAATATTACAGATTCATTTATAGGAGCATTTAGAGACTCACACATAAACGCAAAATCATACAAAATGGGTTTTTAAAGATCGATCTTGAAAATTATTTGATGTGATTGGATTTGTGGAGTGTCATAACTGAATAAAAATAACAGGCACATTAAATATGAATACCTTGAAACCTAAAACTCTTTTATTAAGGTAAAAAGATTTAAACCGGCCTGTAGAGGTATATACAGGTGTCTTAGATAAGATTGGAGTTAGACAGTTAATTTAACGGCTTTGTCAAATGCATCACTTGGAGCTAAAAAGAAAAAAAAGAAAAATGTTAATTGGACCGGTATCCACAGAGCTAAGACGGTCATTAAAGACTCGGGTCATTCTTTTGGTCATTCTTGTACACTTTTAGTCCAGCACCCGCTACCTTTTCAGAACATTCAATTAGAAGAATGAATTGAAAACGCTCCTGTAATTACCGAGGGCTGAAATGTCAAGAGTAGGTTTTTAAAAGAGGTAACAGAGATAATTCAGAAAGAAAAAAAGGAAGGTTTGTCCAAATAGAAGCAGCAATATCGGTCAGGTTATATGAAGCCGGTTTAGATTAATATTGAATTAAAACACGATCGGATTGGATGCAGAAGAGAGTTGAGAAGATTGAACTTAGTAAACTTAGAGATTCGAGTTAAGACTATCTGTGATTACATCACAATTTTAAGTGGAATTTTATATATGGACATAAATCTGGAAATCTGTGATTAACGTGGGTAAAAAATTAAAAATAAACATAATAATAATTCAGGCTGATAATAAAATAAAAAATGATTTTCACAGCTGCAGTAGAAGCTGAACGTTTCTCCTGCACTCAGGTCAGATCTGCAGATTCACTCAATAGACCAGATGGAAGAAATTTGCTAAATGTTATTGTTGGTTACTGAAGCACACAGTTTGTGACGTGAGCCACGAGTGGATTAAGCCGGAACCATCAAGCTATTTCAAACGCCGCGCGACGGCTACAGACGTCAGGAGGATAGCCGAACCGTGGCGTTCAGATGCGACGGTTCGGATTTTTAAGACATTGAACAGACAATGTGTGTGTGTGTGTGTGTGTGTGTGTGTGTGTGTGTGTGTGTGTGTTTTACAGAGGAAATGAAGTTGGCAGGACGGTCGAGTTTCTGAGCGACGCCGGGTCCCAGTAAAAACACCTGGAATAAGCCTATGAAAAGCATCATTCATACACGCGGCCAAGTTAAATAGCACGTTAGCCAACAAGATCCACAATCCACCTGAGGCCAAAGGTTTTTTTCTTTTCTTTTCTTTTTTCTCTTTCTCTCTCTCTTTTCCTAATGCAAGAGAAAGAAAGAGAAACGGCCCTCGTACCATCAACCCCAAGACCTAAAACTTAAAGTGGACAGAATGGGTCAGTCCGAAAACACAGAATGAGCTCTCAGCATAGACTTCTGACATCATCGTATTCAAACTGTCATTGAAAATGTTGCCTAGTTACAGTAGCTTAATACTTGATTCCTTAGCAGGGAAGAAAATCCCTGCATTCCTGTCAAATGTAAATAAATTATTATCGTTTTATTATTCGTACATTAAGGTCCTTTTGCAAATTCTGGTTCATCAAAGCCAATTGAAAGCATTTTTGAAGCACATCATGATGTAGACGTGCTACAACGTTGTCCTACCTCACTTTATTGATTTGTATTGCACTAGGCTAAAGCGGTGCCCAGATAAATAGGAAGGGAATCTGTGTTTAAAAAATGTGGTTAACCACAATACGTTAAGAAGAACCAGGTTCGGTTTTCGAGCAAGATGCTTTCTGTGTGGGGTTTAAATGTTCTCCATGTGTCTTTAAGTGTGTTTCTTCCAACAGTCCAAAGACATGTGTGTTTGTGGTGTAATAATACTAGTACTATAGTAATGCTACTACAACTACTACTACTACTACTACTACTACTACTAATAATAATAATAATAATAATAATAATAATAATAATAATAATAATAATAATAGCACTTAAGCTTTAGAAAATAAAATAGTCAAAGATGCACAGCTGAAATTTGAATCAGATCTCAGTAGTGTTGGACTATCATAGTAGATTTAAAATTAATTAAAATAAAAAATGAAAAGAATCATGCTTTATAATTACACATAATTGTACATTATTTCTTTTAAGCTGTACTATACGTGCTGCATGTGGAGTTTGACTGTGTTGCTGAAAAGGCAAAGATGTCCCTGGAAAAAATGTCACCTTAGCAGCATATGCCACTCTGAAATCTCCATAGTTTCTGCATAATGATGCCATCACAGAAGTGTAAAATCTCTTTGCCAGGGGCAATGACACAATGTCACGCCATTACTAGCTGTGAGCCAGTGTTTGTAGCACATGTAACCCATTTCTTTTTAGAAAATATTTGAAATACCTATTTGTCTGTGCACATACACATTTCCGATGTATGATAGTTGATCCATAATGCTTCTTAGCCCAAATAACTTCACACTGCTTTTTGTACAGAGTTAACAGTTTTAGCTCAATAAGGTTTTAAGTGGCATTTGTGCTGGTGACCCTGTATTGTAGTGATTGACAACAATTTGTAGTGATTGATGATTGGTCTTGATGCATTGTCATCAGACGGATCAAAATCATGGGTGTTGACCTTTGTGCGGTGACATTTTCAAGATTCTTTTATTAATATTTCTATTTATTATTTGTAAATATTATACTGATTTTTTCATTTGACAATGAACTGGAAATCCAGAGAAGCTGCTTTAAAGGATTACAATCAACTGTTAATATTAGTATTAAAACTGCAAAACTACAAAACAGTATTGCTACAGGCTTAAAATGCTGTCCACAATGAAATACAAATAAAAAAAATACACAATCTTTTTCTTTCTCAATTTTTCGGATTTGGGGTTTTGTATGTATGTCAATGTGTACAATTGTGTGCTTGCAGGTACAGAGGATGTCCAGAGCTGACTGGGGTTTTTTGGAGCGCCTGCTAGAAGAAGGTCAAGAGTACTCAACGAACGTTGGACGTGTGTGGCTCACGGTGCTTTTTCTTTTTCGTATGCTTGTTCTGGGCACTGCAGCAGAGTCTGCATGGGATGATGAGCAATTGGACTTTATCTGCAACACCAAACAGCCAGGTTGTGAGTCTGTCTGTTATGATAAGGCTTTTCCGATCTCTCATTTCCGGTACTTTGTTCTTCAGGTCATCTTTGTGTCCACACCCACAATTTTTTATTTTGGATATGTGGCTCTTAGGGGCCGCAAGGAGGCACAGTCAGAGAATGTAAAAAAGGAGAATACCGCGAAAAAAAGAGTTAAAACTTCTACTGAACATAGTCTAGAGGTTATACAGGAAGATGAAGACAATGAAGAACAAGAGGAAAAGAAACATAAGCATCAGAAACGACCTCCTAAGCTTAAAGGAAAGCTACTGGGGGCATACGCTGCCAGTTTAACCCTGAAAGTTGTACTAGAGATGGGCTTCATTGTTGGATTATGGTTTCTTTATGGATTTGTAGTTCCAGCCAAATATGAATGCCAGAGAAGCCCATGCCCTCATACAGTAGACTGCTTTGTATCTAGGCCCACTGAAAAGACCATTTTTACAATATACACTCAAGTCATTGCCGTAATTTGTATGGTACTGAACATTGTGGAGCTATTTTACCTTCTTCAGTTGGCCATCACACATTCTCTGGAAAAAAAGTACCAGAACCAGAAACTAGTCATGGCAAAGTCTCGGACAAATTTGCGACTGAGTGAGGTTCAGGAGCCAACATACCAGAATGGGCTCCTCTTACCCATCGAAAGAAATGAAAACTATAACCAATCTACAACTACACAGACCGAGACTGACCATTCTGACAGTGTACTCCCCTCATATGTAAATTGTATTGGTGTCAAGACTCAAAGAGGATACCACCACAAACAAATACACGCCAAACCCTATAAGAGTGATTCTAAAGAAAAGTATTATGTTTGATTTGAGGGAAAATCTATAATACAGAAAATGCTTGGTCCAGTCATGAATTTTGTTTTGGAATAAAATCCAGTTCGTAAGGTTTCACTAAGCTACTGTGAAACTTCTATTTTCTGTGTTTTGAGAGACTATGGAATTCAAGGTGTATGCCAAAGTACCATAATTTACATAATAATTTATTGAAAATAAGATCTGTACCTGATTTATTAGTTTTTGCAGCTGAGCCAGCATGTTTTAGATTAAGAAAAGCTTTCTGTACAACTTGCCACACTTTTAGCCTACTGATTATAGTCCCAACACCCACTTTATGAGACAGCTATCAATATCAGGTGGTAAGATTGTACACATAAATATTACATCTAAAGTCATCCATGTGTAAAACAAGTACAAATGACACTTATTACTTCATCAATTTAAGCAATATTTTACAACCTTGTGACATAAGACATGTTACTCCTTCCACGTATAAGCGGGACCCAAAAATTCAGTGAATTGTGTAGCTATGACATAGTTATGAACCAAGCTCAAATATATTACTGTTGGGGTCTATTTTTCTTTGTTTATCAGCCTTTTTATCAAGGGATCACTTGATTAATTTGATAATTTTTACACTGGATGCCTTTCCCGTCACAACCCTAAACTATCTGTACTCGGTACTGGTTTGTGTATCCTCGTAGATAGGATCGAGATTTAAAACTTAAAGCTTTGACATTAAAACTGTGGAGTTCTGACTCTCAATGCTGGTGTGCATTAGAAAATACTAATTTCATAATCATTATCACACCTACACTAAAATAAAAAGAAGCATGCTAAAGAGGAATGTCATCATTTTGATCAAATGCAGAGACGGGTAAAAGCGATATTCCTGTGCACATTGTCTTAATAGTTGATACAAACAATAAAATGTTCTTGGATAAGTCTGCATAAAGTGTCTGCTAAATGTAAAGTGTTCGATTTATAATATGAAATATTTGTTAACAAACAACAAAGTAAGTGTAATGTTTGCACCAAACAAATATATTATGAATGTATTTATTTTGTTTAAACTTAACTAATGTGTATTTAATTTATTTTTGTTGAAATAAAGTATTTTATGTATATATCCTTTCTACATGAATTTAAATAGCCTCGTTAGACTGGAAAGGTACAATAGAATATGCCTGACTGTGAAGAAACATGTTCTGAAGCATTTTAAGGTTTACTTTAAGGTTTGTGTTATTTATTTAGAACATTTTTGTAAATGTGAATTTTATTTAAGTAATGAAAACATCGACTTACGCCAGACTGTTCAATAGCAGACAAAACATTGAACTAAAAATCTAAATTATGTGAATGTATTTTTTCACAAGTCACAAGTGTAACTAAGTTTACTATTAGGCGATAAGTATATTTCAGGAAAAGGACTCATCAGTTAAATATGATTATTAAAGCAATGAATAATAAAATACATTCCAATTAATAATCTATATATATATATATATATATATATATATATATATATATATATAGATCACTTGTCAAATGATCCTGTTTGAAACAGTCCACATTCATTATTAGTAAGCTTGATGAAACCATAATAAAAGGTTAATATGCTATTCCTACATATTTGGTACCCTATACAGATATTTGCTTTTTGAATAGCACAAACGTGGGTCATGTTTCCTGCATACTGATTTTGTACTAACTGCTAATGCATTTCCCTCTTCCCATTAAATGTACTTTCTAGACATCCAACTGAAGGAAAGAGGTGAATGTCCAGTCTGCTAGAAAACAAATATTCCAAGCCTTGACTAAAGTGTCAAGCTGTGCGGGGTTAGGATTTTCCAAAAGTGTCTTTTGAACAGATGGTAGCTCTAAACTGTTAGGCATCCTGTTCCCATTGAGATTTGAACACTAGTATCAGTCCACTAATGGTAATGACTCAGGAGGGTGCAGTTCCTAACTGAATTACCATCATGTACCTACATTTCAACATGAAGAGTAAAACATATAGGATTTTTATAACTAGCAAAAGAAGGATTGTGGGTATTTGTACATACACTGCTCTTTATGTATTTTAACACTTCTTCAGTTAAAACTAGTGCTGGCCAATATTTCTTTACCATAACAAACAAAATAAAATTAGACTTAAATCAAAAATAAATATGAAGTATGTGTAAATAAATGCACGTTTAATCCAGTATTTGTATTTACCAACTACAATAGTTCCTATAAAACACATTGTAATTATTAACAAAAACATTTACCATAATGTCACTGTTCAAAACACACCATGACATTTGTTTAAGGTTTAGCCATGACCGAATAATTAGCGAACTGGGCTTGGGATCAGAAGGTTGCTGGTTCATTTCCCAGAACTGACAGGTCACAATTGATGTGCACAAGGTTTGCAAACTTCTACATTTAATTATATTAATAAAATTAGTTGTGAACTCTAGATTCAAGGCCCATAGTTTAGATTTAGACAGTGTCGAGGAAATGGTCTTGTGTCTGCTTCCTGATTTCAGAGTTTCTCTCTCCAGGGATTGGTACAGACGATTGTTTGCCATGATGAAGCAGAGGTGGGCATTGTTACAATGTTTATAATGAACTTCCACTCGCACTATTGTACCCCTGTCAAAGTAAACTCATCAAAGACCTTTGATAAATTCAGCTGTGGGAAAGTGAATAAAGACAGTTTTATAATGGACTTGAAAAATAAATCATCAAGATGGCAATTTATTTAGAGAGGTTGGCAAATAACTTCAGAGCCAAATCCAGC
The DNA here is from genome assembly GCA_028566735.1 of Ammoglanis amapaensis. Classification (NCBI taxonomy): domain Eukaryota; kingdom Metazoa; phylum Chordata; class Actinopteri; order Siluriformes; family Trichomycteridae; genus Ammoglanis; species Ammoglanis amapaensis. Next base: position 4,378 of record JAOUQU010010413.1, on the reverse strand, counting down.
TGCCCCTGGATACAATTTGTATCGGATAAAAATAAGAACAAAAAAATTATAATATATTTTATATATCTACCACTACAATGTTTTAACAGTTGAAACAATATAGCTGTCATTAAGATTATAAGATACTATACACAACACAACAAAATACTTGTTTTCATCATAATTCCAGGAATCACATTACCACACTTTTTATCCAGTTAATTCACTAGAAAGTTTTACTCACTTTAGCATTCCTGTCGCTAATACTTTTTACATTTATTCCCAACAATTCACAAGAAAAAAAAACGATACTTTTTACTCACATTTTCAGAAAAGTCTGTTATGTTACATACTTTAGTTTTAAATAATTAATGTAATAAATAGTTTGTAATCGATTTACCTATTCAATCACATATTTTATAATTAGACAGTTTTGCAAACGCACAACGGTGAATAAAATCTCTTCTTGGAATATCTTAGTTGGCTGCTAGACTGTCTAGCAACTTTTTCTGATATTACACTCTAGAGAACACTCTTTCACCTGCAACCCCCCACACTCACACCCAAAGCTGATGAGTCAACCAAACTGTCATTACCCTATTCTTTTAAGTCTAAGTTTTTTATTTTGTTTTATTCTAATTTTTATTCCATAGAAGTGAATGTGCAGCCCAAACCGTAAGACCTAGAGGCATGAAACTTGGTCATCTGGTAGTAAACCGTCCAGCTACATATGAGCAAAAAATTAGCCTGATAGAGCTCAAGTGGGCGCTATAGCACATTCAAACAAGTTTATGTACGGCTCTCACTTAGACTTCAGACAGACAGCCGAGTTCAGCCTTAGTTTAAAGACTAGACTTTAGCCAGACAGATTATACACTGATTTTTTGTTATGATTTATTTGTTCAAACACTATAGCTAATGATTATAAAAGGTCAGTTTGAACAAATATCAGCAACTACATTTAATATTTCCATAAACTTTCAAAACAAGACATACACATTTCTACATCTACTCGAGTAGTACGAAGCATACTTAAGGAGTTTGGTAAATTTTCTTAACCAAATTACACTTAGTCATTATAGAAAGTATAGAAAATATAGTAGGTAGTAGAAATTGTGTGTGTTTGCTACCACTGATTATTTTTCTATCATGAGAGCTATCAGCCTGGAAGTGGCTGTGGCTAACACATTCTTCTTTCAACTAACACAATGTGCTACAGAGGCAAAGCTGTTTTCTGTGTTCCATGCAAATATACGAATGAATCATTTACTTAGCTGCTTATATTCTCCCTGTACAACGATCAGTTGGTATGTCTTTTGTCCTTTTTTTGCTTCATGACGCAGACAATAAAAGGACATGAAAACGGTAATATGATGGCCATACAAAACAGATTCTTAAATGCCTCCCCATTCTTCTTTACAGTATACAAACGGCTCATACAACCAGATGCTTGTCCTAATGAACTTCATTAAAGGAACAGAAATCAAACTCTTGGGATTTATTTACGATACCAAAAAAGGAAATCATCGCTTTAACTTCCATAAACAAGTTCAAAGCAGGACAGCATAAAGTTATGGGAACAGAAATAGTACAACCCATGGGAAAGGGGAGGATTCCGAGCGGCGCTCAATTGTTTTTGTGGCTGATGGGAATCTTGGAAGTGAATAATCATGGCGACATCGTGCACTGGATTTGTATGCTTCCTGGTTAAAGATGCTTTAACAAAGCCTATGGTGTCACTCCCTATTCCCAGTTTATTTTAAACAATGGAGCTGTGTGCTTGGTGCGACCCAATCTTACTGTTTCATGCCAAGCTCCTTATACTGTACCTGTACTGATGTAAGACTGCTTTGAAAACAAACCTAGTAAGCTTTAGTGACTTTATTGATTGTTCGTTTTAACAATAGCACAATACATTTTTCAAACAAAAAAGGAAGCATGAGATTGAAATCACTTTTTTTGTTGAGAATTCATAATCTATTCATTTTTTATTGTGTTTGACACTTGAAATACATTGCCCATTAGTTCTAAAACCAGATAAGGTTAAATCAATACTACTTCTATAAGACACACAAAAAATTCTAAATATATATAAGCTTTAGATATGTCAATGCTCCCGAGCACAGCCCTGGGTGTAAACTCAAGTTTGTCCTAAACCTGCATGCTGTCCTGAACAAGCTCAGATCTGACGGTTTTCTAGGAGCCCCAGCTAAACCACTCCAGTTGGTACTCAGCAGCATCCACAACAATACAATTTTGTTGACATGGAGGCTAAACTTTAATCATAATTTGAGAAAATTTACTTAAGGGCACACATTAAGTTGTACTAGCATTGCTAAAGAGTTTTTTTTATTCTTTTAAAATGTATATCCTGACCACTACATACCCCTATCTAGTATATAAAGAAAAAACACTGAATACCGATGGTATGCAAAACATTCTGATTCTAAACTATTGCTTTTGGAAATCAAACTTCCACTTCAACTGCACATAAATTATGGCTATAAGGTCATTGGTACATTTTAAACCAACAGCAAATACACAACATGAACATTATAACCTAAGCAGAAATTTTATTCTTTGGATATTTTAAGAGATATGTTCATTTATATCGAAAGTCATATACATTGAATTCAGTTACGTTTCAGACTACATGTTTAATTACTACATACTAATGAGCAAATGTTCAAATGGAAGGTATGAATTATGATTCTTCTGCCTGAAAGACGGTATAATTCATAACAGTACCAACACTGTGAATACAAGCTTATTTTGATTTATTATCTGGTTCATTTATTCTGATAAACTTAAATGTGAATTGTTTTAAGAGCATTAGGATTATAATAAATACAAACAGCTTAATCACAATGGTACATGAAATACACTAAGCATTCATGTCAAAATTGCAACATGAGGTAAAATGAAAAAGAAAGAAAAAAAAAAAAAAAAAACAGTCCACGTTCCTTTTTTTTTTTTTTTTTTTTAGCAGTTACACATTATACTAATGTGGCCTTTCTGCCATGGTCGATCACATAAGATTAAATGAGATTGCAGACAAATAGAAGCTATTGAATTTTTTTTAACCCAATTGGGCTGATCGGTCATGTGCTCATATGCCTAAGGAACAAATCTAAGCATGAAACCACAAGACTAAAAAACAGTACAGACTCAACATGTAGTGAATCACAGAATGAACATACAAAACCAGTTCAATACTTTTGATGAACCAAAGACAAACTAGCTCTTCTCCGGTCGATTCCTCTCGAGCACTGCCCTTGGTGTAAACTCAAGTTTGTCTTTCAGGCTCAAGACCTGCGTGCTATCCTGACCCACAAGCTCATCCAATTTCCGCTCCTCACGAAGCTCAGCAATGCCCTTCTCCTCTCTGGGTGTTTTCGGGGTTCCCCTTATAAACCACTCCAAGTGATAGCCAACAGCACCCACTACAAAGGCCACAGGAAAAGTAATGTACGGTGCGTAGGTACGCATGGCGGTCCACATTACCGGCCACATGGTGATATTCTAGAAGCAAATTTCCAACTGATCAAAAAACAACAACAACAACAAAAACATTATTATGCATTACGGTGTTAATTATCAACTTTATTAAAAATCTGATCGTCAATTATTGGCATAAATGTACTAAGACTGAACACATCACTGAAATTAAACAACGTTTTAGAAAACAATTCTGTAGAAATGTTACTAACACCTATATTATAAAACAGTATAACATAACTTGTTCACAACAGTAAATATTCAATGAATCTTCCTGAAGTAAAGAAAACACATCAAATGCACATGGTCACTTGTTTAAATGTCCTACAGTGGACATGCAATTTTAACAAGGCACTTCAATCGCAATAACTGGGATTGGAATACGGTTGCTGCCATTATTGTTGCTGCCTCGGTCATCAGTGAATAGATTATTTTCTTGTAATCTAAAGTTTAGAATCTTTCCAAAATGTGTATCATTTGTTCTTTTATTTTTAAAATGACGACTGAAGTCAAACTCAACTAATGAAATAATAAAATCAAATTGATGCCAGCAGATTGATTTAGGAATAAATGAAAATATACAGTTTGCAATAAAACAATTAAAATATCACTTGCATTGAATGTTATTAATTTTTAATAGTGAGTTATTAATAAATAACATCCTTTTAAGTGTGAAATAGGCTAATATTAAATGGCTATAAGTGCAGTTGACTTTATTTCACAAAATGTAAGCAGGACAACTTTTATTTTATACTCGTTTGCATTTTAAAAAGCAACTTGACCAACATCTCGCACTTTTACAAATGAAAGAAAAAAGTTGTAATGTGAAAACTCATTGTTTAATACAAAAAAGGCTGTTTATTATTGCATTGTTCCTTATAAAGACAAATAACGGATACAC
>JAOUQU010009892.1:0-18478 GCA_028566735.1 Ammoglanis amapaensis | reverse complement strand
GGCCTCTGTGTCACGTCATAATTATACCCCAGGGAAACAGGAAGTTGTGAATTGCTAATTAAATGTTCCTACATACTTTGATTAACTTCGTAAACTACTGTAGAAGTGACAGAAATTCTTTAATTACATTTATTTCCTAAGAATTGTTAGGGGTGCCAATAATTGTGGAACAGGTGATTTTATGAAGAAAAATTATTTCTTAGTCAGGGATTTTATTTTCCCCCTAAAACTCTACTTGAGTTAAAGGTTACATTTTTCTCCAATTTTCAGTGTGACAGTATGTTTCCACAATAAAAACTGAATTTATTTTAAGGCTTTTGACACATCTTAACCAGGGGTGCCAATAATTATGGAGGGCACTGTAAATATAAGCTATCTTTGTATAAAACAATACAAACATTTGATCTAAAAGAGTTTTATTGTACACAGTGTATATACTATTTATATATTGTAAGTATTGGAACAATTAGGCAAATTGTTGTAGACTGAATTCTTTTTGATTGGACAATGAATATTGGACAATAGATCAACATTTTACTTTTTATTTCCAGGTATTTACATCTGGTTCTGATACCCAGGTCAGAAGAAGCACTTCTTGTTTGAACCCACCCAATTTCTGTTAAGCAACAGTATTGTATTATGTGACTGTCTGTATTTTGTTGTCCAGGTGTGTCCTGTTACATTTTTCATATATCTAATAGTACCGAAAAAACAGATTTGGTTTTTGCTTATGCAGATTGTGCATTTATAGTTTATAGTTCTAGTAATCAGCGTGTAAACCAGAGAGGTATCTTTGAGGAAAAAACAAGCAAATGTTATGCTGAAAGAAGATTGAAAATCAAGCATGAATATTAGCCATAGCCAGTACAAATGTTTGGAATGTCCAGAAGAAGAACATCATCATTAGTATATTTACAGATGTTGAATTGGTAAACCTAAAAAAACATCAGCTGTTGATAAGAGAAACATTAGATGTGTTGTAGACTTCATGAACAAAAGTACAAAGGCCTCACCAGAAAAAAATAAAAGCACTAATTACAAAGCGGTACAGAGACAATGGATTCTAGGACAGAGTTGTATGGACATATGGGACAAAAAAACCTTTACTAACGCAATGAAAAGGCTATATTTTGGCGAAAGTATCTGGTCAGGATCCCACACACACTAGCTCTTCTGTAAAATACTGTCATGGCTGTAATGTCACGACTTGCACCCAAAGATGCATCGAAATGGAATTGAGAGATTCTTCACCATGCAGCAAGATAATGAGCCAAAATACAACAAAACTACAAAAGAGTGCCATGTTTCACTGCAGTCATAAAATTATATCATTGCATTCATATAAATGGGAGCTACTCTATACAGCTCAGCCTACCATAATACCCCAAAATAAACCTAATACATTCATCTCAAATACAAAAGCATTCCTTCTCTTCATAAACAGAATTGGTTCCTAATTTGATAATTGGAGTAACGTTTTAAGTCGATTTTTGATTAGACATCTTGGACATTTTGATAGTTTGCTAAGAGAATGGCAGTAGGCTGACCAGGATCATCTCATGGTGCAAATTAACCAAATTAACCAGAGACCTAAATTTTCTGTTATTAAAATAAATGTTGAAATTTGCAGTAAATTGCATATTATAAAGCAAAAGGGTTATTTAACCTCCCTGTCAAATCTGACAAATTTACAACATTAAACACTAATAAATATTGTGTTTTACATCTGATTACCCCAAAGCCTCGTGATATCTTCCCCCATATGCATTTAATCATATAACATCTTTTTCATTGAATTTTGACTGTTTTAGTTGGCCTTGTTACACCTATCAAAAATGACCTCCAAAGAAAATGAATGGGTATTCAGACTATACATCATCTATCAGACAGAAAACATCCCATACACACCACAGAAACTCACTCACTCACTCACTACACCCACTTCTTTTGTGGGTACGCATCTCTTTCCTGTGCTTATGTGCAGATCTTCTAACGTGAATCAACTTACTGATGAAACTATGTATCATATCTTGACTACACTAAACAGGTGTCTGTTATGTGAACCAAGAGATTCTGCAGGTGACATGATGAAGAGAGCACTGAAATTGAACCAGAGATAGAGGCAGATGTTTCAGAAGTGGATGACAACACAGATTTTGATCCAAACTTTGAGGAGACTGACCATTTGGTTGGAGAGATAGGCACCTGAAGAACAAGCACCTGAGGAGAGAGTCCGGTCCAAGAGTGGACGCATGCTCTGGTCTTCATCTCCCCCAGGACAGAGAAAGTAGAGCGAGAGTGAAAATATAATAAAAATGATGCCAGGGCCCACACGGTATGTGGTGGGGACACCTGGAGAGAAATTGACCATCAAGCCTACTTAGGTCTGTTGATTTTAGCAGAAATATATCGCTTAAACAATGAGGCTACAAAAAGTCTGGGATGCAGAGTCTTTCAGACCTATATTCCTGGCAACTATGTCCTTACAACAGTTTTATGTCCTTTCAGGAATGATTCGATTTGATAACAAAGATACACGACTCATCCGCTGGCGAAATAACAAACTGGCTGACAATTTGGTACAATTTGGATGGGCAAATCCAGTATTGGAAGGGCCCAAATAACAGGGCATGTGTGTTGTGCAGGACAACCACATATGACAACTTCTTTACATCGTATGCTCTTGGTCAGGAGCGGCTGAAAAGAAAGCTTACCATGGTAAGGACCGTGAGTAAGAACAAGCCCAAATGTCCCCCTGCACTGGTGTCGACCAGAGGAAGAGAGGCACTCATCAAAATTAGCTTTCCCTGACACACACACTCATGTCGTATGTTCCCCAGAAGAATAGAAATGTCATCCTGATGAGCACGCTACACAAAGACACCGCTGTCACTACCACAGAGGACAGGAAGCCCCTTATGATCCAGGACTACAACAAGAACAACGCAAGCGTTGACTGCCTTGATAAGGTAATGAAAAGTTTCATCCATGATGCATTTTATTTTGTTTTTATTTATTTAAATCATAGCATTTTGTTCAGATTCAGTAGTGTTTCCAATCTCTTATTTATTGTACCTTTTATTACAGCTTACTGGTACATACACTGGCAAGCCTGCTGGCCTGTGGCATCGTTCCACAACATCCTTGATGTGTCTGCTTACAATGCATATGTGGTGTGGGCAGCCATCGACCCAACCTGGAGTCGGGGGAAGTTTCAAAAGGACTCTTGTCCTAGCAGAGCTGGGAAAAGCCTTGGTGACTCCTCTTAATCAACGACTTCAGTGCATTCCTTGCTCAACAGCCTCTGCCAGTCTGGTTAGGAGTGTGCAAGCTCCAACCTCAACTGCTGCCTTGGATGCTCTTCCTCAACAGGGACATTGGCAGAAAAGTAAGCACTGTGAGCTCTGTGCCCCTAGAGACAACAAAACAAGCTTGAGATGCTGCTTATGGGATACCTATGCTTGCAATGCCCACTCTGACCTAAAGTGTTACACACACGCGTGCACGCACACACACACACACACAAATCATGTTGAATAAAAAATTTGTGTTGAAAAATAGTTTTTGTGCTAATTTAAGGTCATTTATCGGTCAATTTTGACCGGGAACACTAAAGTAAGGGGCGGCAAGTAAATGTGACAGGATGTTTTGATTTTCATTACAGTAATATAAGTATGGTGGTCTTATAATAACTGGGTCATGCTGAAGTGAATCCAATTTTCTCTGATCAAAGCAACCATCAGATAATCATCACAGATAATCTCCTGCACTGCCATGAATCTAATGCTAGATTATTGTAAGATCAGGTCAGGTATAAACTGTCTATTCTATTCCATTCTATTCACAGAGCTTTTAAATAGGTTTTTGGCACAAATGCTTAATTTGGTTAAGACACACTTGGTCTATCTTTATTTTATGATGTTATATTGGTAATATTACCAAAGTGAAGTAAACCAAAGTTAATTTTCCTTGTGGAAACTGTTATGGATTTATTTTAGAAGCCATCATTTAATAAATATACAAAAAGATATGGACGAAAGTCGACAGACAAAAAATGTGGGTTAGGTTTTATTTTTTATTTTATTATTTCTTTATGCGTGTCCTCATTTCTCGTCTAATTTTAAGATAGCCAATTATTTTTTTTTACTGCCATAGACCCTGTTTGCATACACTGGGGTATTTTTGCCAGATACTTCATCTGTAAGTCCTTTGCATAGTCCAGCAACTCCTTCTTATATGTCGATACTTCTGTGAATTTGCAGCCCTCCATTTTCAAGCAGATGACTTGGATAATTACAGTGTGTAATAATTACTCACATTTTTATTTGGGTGTTTTCCGAACCAGCCTCCTCTGTGTCTTTTGCAAGCACTACCCACTGTGTCTGCTAGAGGGCGCCCAGCACGTTTGACTTGTCTTCTAACAATAGTTTTTAATTAAGTGTTGATTTTAATAAATTAAACAACATTGCAATATAATAAGTATTAATAAAATGTTAAACTAGTATTTTTTAGCCATTTGCGCATGCGCGCGCGCACGCGCACACACACGCACACACACACACACACACACACACACACACACACACACACACACACACATTGACTCTTAACTCTTTAGACTGAAAGAGCTTACTGTGAGATTTTTTCAATGTGTTGGTAGTGAAAAGAGAGATTTGAAGTTTGTGTTGACTTAAAACTTTATTGTTGACTAAGCAGGACTTGATTGCATCTGACATTCCGAGTTCTTCCGAAGATTGTGATTAACTTCAGAAACCTTGTGTTTCATGTAGAATTGACTGTACACAAATTTGCTAGACAATATGGCATTCTATTGTTTAAAAAAATAATATTTATTAGAATTAGGATGGCACAGTGGCTTAGTGGTTAGAACTTTCACCTCAAAGCAAGAATTCCTGGGTTCGATTTACTCTGGCTAAAGCAATCAAGGGCTTTTGCTGTGGAGTTTGCATGTTCTTGCAATGCCAGAGAGGATTTCCCTCAGGTACTCTGATTTCCTCCCAATGTCTAAAGACATGCAGTCAAGTTAATTAAAGACACTGCAATTGTCCTGTGTGTGTTTGTCTCTGTATTTTGCAACAAACTGGCTATCTATTCAGGTGTTTAGTATATTCGCCTTGTGTGTGTTCCACCAAAGACCCTAAATAGGAGTAAGCGGTGAAAAAACTAGATAATCGATGGATTTATTAAATTGTTTACATTGGATAACTGGGCTGTGATCGTACCTCACAACAAACTGAAAATAATAACATTGGATCGTACTGTCATTAAAGTGCTAATATTTTATATTGTGCTGCTTGCTTATGTGATTTGAATGCCAGCCACTGTGAGCATTACTGTTGTTTACCTATAGGTGGAAGCCTAAATCTTTATAAAGCCGGATATAACCTCTACACTGTGTACTGGTTTTATTTTGATTGAGTTAAACAAGTTAATCTTTTTCTGTTTTGTGAAGATCGTCACAAGTCTAATGCATATCTACTCATACATACTGTATAGATTATGCAAATATTTAAACTGTTATAAAGCCATTTAAAAACAACTGAGTCTGTTAAAGCTACAGACAGAAAGAGATGTCAATGTTGTGTCCACATACTTAACATTTGTAGTGTATATGCAGTTGTGTATAATGTACAAAAAACATACAAGTCTAATTCATTTTTCAAAAAGCCATTGGAATATTTCAGATTTGAATAAAATAAAATACATAAAAGTACACAAAATTGAAGTACCTTTGTAAACAACTAGCCTTGATTTATGGTAAAACAAAAAAATACGTAAATGCTCTAGGATTTTACAGAATACCAAACCAGCACTTAAAACAGAAGCAGGTCTGCAATAATATTTCTTAAGTCTTAGTGGTGAACAGTACAGTTCCATAAATTGAAACAGCAAAAGTCTTTTGTTAATGACGAGCACAAAGGTTAAAATAACCATTAAACTCATTCGTAATACCCTCAAGGCTTTATAGCAAATTCTAAAAAGGTCATCTGTCAAATTTCATTTTCATGATTAGCTTTTTGGATCCATATCCTGCCTTTAAACACTCAAATCACATCCACACACAAAGCACATTGTCTCTTTACTGAATCTGAATCTGTAACTACAAAGTTTGTTAATTATGTAAAAAACATAAAAACTACACAAAGTGCAGGTTGTATTGACACAGACCATAAGAGAGAACACAATAGCTATCAAATCAATGGAGAGCACACTGCACACGGTTGTAAGGAAAGTATTTGCTCTTTTCATATGCCAGTGCCCTATTGTGTACAATGTTCTGTTTATGACCCAACATGTAAAAGCCTTTATTTCTAGCATTTAGCAGACACTTATAAAAAAGTTACGACGGAACACAGTTGTTGAGTGATTGACAGTTAAGGGCTTTACTCTGGGGCCTAACAGTGGCATCTTGGTAGTAGTAGGGCTTGAATCGTTAACCTTCTGGTCTCCATTTCTGGACCTTTCAACTGGATCCTGGATCATTCAACTTTTGTTGTTCAACATTCATTGTTCAATACTGATCAGCTAAAATCTACAACAACTACCTTTCTCACTCATCACTAAAACTGGAGAGTAAACACAAATGTAACTGCATTTGCAGTGCATTTATGACCTCAATGCAGAACTATAAAAGGCAGCACGGTCTTGTGTCGAGTTGATTCAGAAGTATAAATCAGCCAATAGTCGAATTGTGAACAGCATCGGGCGTCGTGATCAAGCTGCAATTGATGCTTAAGTACAAATGACGAGTTATTGAGACGAGTTATTATTTTTGGTTGGGGTAGACACACCACTGTAAATAAAATAAATTACAATAAATTGTTTATCACCACTTCATGCTTTGTCTTAAATTTCTTACTTTCATAAAATAATATCAGTGTAGCGTGAACAGTTTGTCTTTCATAAATTTTACCTGGAAACGAAATATCCCTAACTTTTTGTGAGTAGTGTATATGTTGTGTAAGAATATAAAATGGTTTCAAATAGAAATCAAATCAACCAATCACATATATGAGGATTAGGTATACTGGAATGACTCTCGTAACTGGGGAAAATGAAACAATAGTACAGTTGGGTTCTGTGTGATTGTGTTGTCAGATGTTCACTTTCCTTTTTGCTGTGTCTGATGACTCATGAGATCAGCCTGGTTCCAGTATGTCTAAGCAATTTTGTGAATCAGACTGTGAGATGTGCGTCGTTATTTCTTAACCAGATTTCCATTGGGTTTGCCTGAGTGTTGTAGAGAATGTAAACTGAGATAGCTGTACGAAGATTTAAAAAGGAGACGGTGTTCTCAAAGCGAATGCGCAGATGTCCATTATGATCCGTTGAGACAGCTCATCACTTTCTCCCCCACTGTCTTACCTTGTACAGAAGCTGATTGATCTTTTCCCCGTGCAAGCGTGCACGACTATATCAAGCTTACTCTTACACTCGTGCATACTTTTATTACTCGGCAGAAATCTGTCCCATGTGATGCTGTAGCGCACTTGCTGTTATATATCACACAGCTGAACGAGCAGCATCATTATGAACATCTGTTCCATGTGATGCTAAATGTGTAGTATGACTGTGAGGATCCGGTCCATGTGGCTCCTGCTTTTTTTGAACGTGATGCAGGGTGTGGATCGAACACAGCTGAGTCTTCAAGAGTCCTGAGCTGCCGTCTGAATCCTTCGGTGGTTGCAGCTCTATTGGTATGTGTGAATGCAATGGGTTGCGCAGCGAGTTTAATGTTGTTGAAAGGCTTGCGGAGTTTGTGGAGTCGAAACTATGTGTGTGTGGGACAACCAGAGTCAGAGGAAGCCGAGATAGAAGAGGAAACACACGATGAAAGCCGCAGAGAATCAATGGAACCGCCGGAACCATCCACACTGGTAATGCATGTTTACGTCTTAGATGTAGCTTAGATTCCCTGTTTAAAGTCTACATACACTAATTTGGCAAAACATTATGACCACTGATGGTGAACTGACGAACACTGACGATATTTTTTAATCATGGCACCTGTTAGTGGATGGGTTATATTATGAATTAAGTTAACTTTTTTTTCTCAAAGTTGATGTTAGAAGTAGGAAAGCGAATGGGTCAGAGCATCTCCAAAACTGCAGCTCTTGTGGTCGTAGAAAGGAATAGTGGTAAGTCAGAGAGGATCATGGGCGGCTATGGCTCTAAAGCACATTCTACAATACTCTAATATGTCTATGGTATGTCTTAAGAGTTAATGATTATTTTGTACTGAGCTTATTAGTGGTATAGTTAGTGGTATAGCTGCGATATATTCTTTAAGCCCTCTGTTTTCAGCATGCACAATAATACTAGTATATTAGTACTCCCCCCCCCCCGGACTAATCTAGAGTCTTCCAGCTTTGTAGTGTTTTTTTTCATAACCTGCTATCCAAGAATGTTAAATAGACACGAGACATCTTAGTCCGACCTTGTATGTCAGAAACGTGTTGTTGGCTATACTGATTTCTCAGTAGCTAGACCAGTTGCGAGAGGGAAATCCATCTCAAGCACATTCATAATTCAATATGCTGTATTATTTCGAAGGCCTTTTTGAAATCAATGAAACATAAATATCGTGTCTGGTTTCTTTCTCTCACTTGTAATCTGATCTCAAATGCACTTTTCAGAAATGTAAATTTCAGTACGGTTAAGATTAATAATTAATAAGATTTGATTCTTTAGTTGTTGAGGTTCTACAATCAAAAATGTCAAAATGTCAATATATTTTATGACATTAGAAGAGCTACTGGAAATATAAAAGGTAGCTTAAAGCTGCAATTTTCATTTTTTAATGTGTTTGTGTCCATTATAGAAAAAAGATGTTTGAGTAAATGACAATAGTGAGATAACCCCTCTTGTTCAATAGTAATAATAATAATAACAACAACAATAATAATTGTTGTTATTGTTGTTATTATTGTTGTAGTAATAATAAGGATAACTGTAATAATAATAATAATAACAATACTAAAAGTAATAAAAATTTGTTAGGTGTTAATGCTCATTAACATTATATTTTATGTTATTAATTTATAAAAAACAACAACAATTATAACAAATATTACTGATAATAGTAATAAGACTACTGGCAGCACTGTTGCTTAGTGGTTAACACTGTTGCCTCACAGCGAGAAGTTCTGGGTTTGATTCGCAGGTAAGTCGGGAATTTCTGTGTGTATTTTGCATGTTTTCCTCATGTCTGCATTTTCTCTGGGTACTCAGTGTTTTCCCCACAGTCCGAAGGTATGCAGCAAGATTGATAAATTGCCTTGTTCTCTGTGCCCTGCAAGAGACAGGTGACCTGCTCAGGTGAAGGTGTGTCCCACCGTGACCACTAATCCATTTGTGACCTTTTTGTTATGCTGCCATCTGGGTTGTGAAGCCTGGAGGCTTGTCTGTTTAACTTCCTATGTGGGTGGGTGGGTGGATGTGTGCACACATATGGAGGGGGTTTGTGGAAAGTTTGCTTTTGTTTTTGAACCCCACCTTGGCTCTTAACCAGCAAGCCCCTTGTGAGCCTCCAGAATCATTACGTCAGTTTTTGAAATTATGCTATTTACACAAACTCATGCGATAAGACTTGGGTGGGTCTCTCTACAGTGTGAAACTACATCTGGTTTGAGCTGGCTTTATGTTTATCATTAGTATTATTGGGGTGTGCTAATAATTATTTCTCGCGTGAACACATTTTCAACAGACAGGTGATCTATTACACAGGCTTTTGGTAGGACTGCAGCTAATAATGTACTATATGTAATAATAATAAGTGCTATTAAAACAAAGATGCTCCGAATAGAATGTTTTTTAAAACAATATGTACACTATCAACTATTTTCTACTTTTGACATAATTTTTGTTAGCTGGCTTGGTGGGTAAACAAGATTAAACAAGAGAAATTACGATGTGGATATAAATTTGTCCTTGCAGATCATGAGACAGCTCGGAAATTGGTTAGAATAGTGTATTTTGCAATATTGAGTCTTGGTTAGAAGAGCATGAGCCTGTCTTTAAAGTACTATCCTGACCCCTGATTCCCCAGACTTTAACCCAATGCATTGGTACAGATTCTCTCCCACACCCCGTCAGCAGCTGTGGGATGCATTGCAGTCTCCAGAGCTCTGTGACAACCTACCACAACTTTATTGCGTCACTCCCAGATTGCTTTCTGAACTTACTTGCCCCTTATTGGCCCAAATCCAGAATGTATATTAGTTGTATCATTGGGAACACAAATTGAGTAAGGTTAAGATAAGTTGTAGGTTTATTTGCAGTTCTGTCAATGCACAGTAGTGTTTAAGCTCAAGACAGGATGGCCGAGCAATTATTATTGCATAGCAAAGTTGTATTTGTAGACCACAAAGATGAAAAGCTAATAAACTAAAGATTTTGGGGGTGTTAGTGAGGAGTCAGAGAGCTACTTTAACCATGAAATACTAACACTGGGAGTCAGACAGCTACTTTAACCCTGAAACACTAACGCTGGGAAACACTAACGTTGGGACAATTTTTGTCATGTGTTATTTGTTGAAAATTTGGCAAAATTTATAGGCCACAGCATGAAGATCTAAGAAAGTGCAGTGGATTGAACAAAGTTGAGTTGATTTATGAAATAATCTTTTTTTTGCCAGCAGAGTACACATATTTAATGTTTGCTTTGATAATGTTGCTAAGGATGTATTGTAACATCATATTTAGTTTTTGATGTTAGGAATAAATCAGTGAAAGCTAATATCAATTTCAGGTTTAATTATCAAATGCATTTCATTTCTAAATGACAAAAAAACTGTAGATAATATTAACTTTAATGTTTATATGCATTGTATGTGTAGCTTATATGTGGCTTATATTTTTACATTTACCACTACCTATTCTGTATATTACGATATAGTACTACATGGTATGTACAGTGTATATATTGTTAATATTTCTATATATATACTATTGATTTATATAATTATATATATTACTACATGGTATGTGTAGCACATATATTGCTAATACTTCTACATGCATACTTCTAATATTTTTACATATAATCTTATATACTACTATGTGTAGCATATATACTGCTAATACTTTTACATATACTACTTTATACTACCATATAATACTATATGGTATGTGTAGCTTATATACTACTTTTACTAGTAATAATAATAATTGTATGCAATGGGAGTTAAGATTTACAAGGTTCCTAACAAGTTCTACATTTGTAAACAGAGGACTACAACAGATGTGTGCACTTGTACGGAGAATTTGGAACTAATTGGTGCTGATTTTAGCACAGATTATTGTCAATCTGTTTGGCATCAGCTGGTGAGGGTTTTTATTTTTATTTTAAACATAGGTTATTCAACAACTTTTTTGATGAAATGGACAAATTACTAATCAGGCATTCCTAAACCAAAACTGTATTTTTTTTGAATTTGTAAGTACTCATTCTTTGAAAAGAAATATCCATAGCTTTTGTGACATACTCCTGGCAGTAGGAATCATCTGTTCCGGAGTGTAGGGACTTTCCATTGTTTTTATGTTCATGCTTTCTCACTCTTTCAAACACCCAAACACTAGAACAACTTACACCCCTTATCAAAATCTTAAGACCAGTTTAAAAAAAAGTTTTTTTGCACTATTGAGTCTTAAGGATGATAAAGAAGAAACAGGAGCAGGAGATTCCATTTTTTTTAACTGAAATAAAACTGTTCATTAGCTAATCAATAGGTTAATTTAAAAACCCTTTTAAAACAGAACTCAAAGTGAATAAAAACGATTCAGTAATGAGTAGCTTCACCATCCGTGTTGATCAGTTCAATAAGTCGATTAGACATGCTGGATGTGAGTGTCTGGGTCCTGTAGTGTGGATCTCAACACAATGAACTCATGTGCTGTACTAAAACAATAGTGCGGACACACAGACACGCGCACTCACACACACACTCACACACACACACACACACACACACGCACACACACACACGCACACACACACACGGCACTCATAGCCTTCCTTATATACTCTTACTCCCTCTCACTTAAACAGCTGTATGAAGGAGTGGTAAACTCAGCCTGCTTAGACTGGGGAGGGATCTGAATGATAACACAGAATTCCACATGTTCAGAGAGAGACTGAGAAACTTAAATACTTGTGAGAGGATGAGGTTTTTGGATATGCCTGCTGTAGCAGAACTCTGGTCTGTGTAGTGAACCCACACTCTATATGTGTATGTCGGTCTTGCTCTTTCATATACACACACTGTAAGGACTTAATCATGCAAGCCAGGGGGGTTTACAGCCCTCGTAACATACAGATGTGTGAGTCACCCAGACAAGGCAGGATTCTCATAGAGATGGAGGTAGAACAAGAGACAATGCCACCAACGGGGGTAAGTAAACAGTCTGGTGCTTGTAATAAACTCAAGACATAGCTTAAGTATACAGGGTGGTTAAGAAATTATGATAAACAGTTCTGATTTTTGGTAACAATGTTAGCAAAGAAACTATATAACTATATATTTTTGTGATAATAATGCTAACATTTTTTTAATGCTAACAACCTTATTACTGAAAGCTGGCATGTGCAATACATTATGTACAATGATGCATTATCTTCAAACTTATTAGAACTGAACAATTTAAACTGTTTTTCAAATATAAACAATTTTATTGGATATCATTTGATTTGATAGAGGCATGTTTAGCTAAGACATAAATCAGCTTTTCTTTTCATAACTTGATATGAGAAAATTCTGCAGATGTTTTTTGTTTGATGCATTATATTATATGCATGTTGTAGATATAGCTCAGGTTAAGTGGTTAGCACTGTCGCTTCACAGCAAGAACTTCTGGGTTCAATCCCCTTTTTGGCCCAGGGGGGAGGGGCTTTCTGTGCAGAGTTTGTATGTTCTCCCCGTGTCCAGGTGGATTTACTCCATTCTCAAAAACATGCACTAGCTTGATCAAAGATGTGAAATAGTCCTGTAGATACACAAGATCAGCAGAAAGATCTTGTAACCTACTCATTAAAGACACTTGCTTAGAAATGATGGTGATCGGTAATAGTCCAGAGCAACCAAGAGTCGGATAAGACTGGAAACGAAAAAGATATAGCCAGAATGTTTTATATATTTAAGTGTTTTTAAGGGTTCTGCACTTTTAAACTCTTATTAATAGTCAAAAGAAAAATATTGACCTCCACAGTCACCTTGCTTTGTGATGCATTTTTGCCTGCATCATATCATCAATACCATTAATGTAAGTAAAATGTTTTTGGTTGCCCACTGATTTATCATTGCTTTCGCATCAACCATCCATCCAACCATTATCTAGTTTTACCACCACTTACTCCTATTTTAGGTTCACAGTGAGACACACGCATGAACAGACTGCCAGTACAGAGACAGAGGGTACAGAGACAAACACACAAACAATTTAATTACCTCCAATTAACCTGAATTAAAACTGTTTTTTTACCTTAAGGAAACAAATGTGGAACTAGGAAGAACATGCAAACTTAATTAATTGAATCCTTGACTTCTTGCTACAGTGCGAACCACTATGCCACCGGACCACCCCACTCTTTAACATCATCACATGAAATTCTTCTTCCACTTGAGCTCTCGTAGACACAACCAGTTACTTCTCTTCTGACCCACAACATTTCTAACCAAACTACAAAAAGCAGCAAATTTTTACTGATCCCTTGTACATAGGGCACACATTAGACATTCCAAACAGATTAAAAGATCTAAAAAGGCCTTGTTGAAAAAACCAATCTTGAAAAATACGGTAGAAACGGTAGTTTCTTTGCCATGGATGTAAAGAAACCCTAAACTGTTATTATTACTATATATACATAATATACATTTTAAGAAGTTATATGAGTTTTAAGTGGCATAAGATGTTACTTAACTGTGTGTTTGTGTAGCCATTGGTAACTTTTACATGAATGTGTTATTGAATACATTTTGAATAAACTTTGTGCCTGTTTGTTTGTGTTAGTAACTCAGTAAGTTGCACTCTGTTTATTTAACTGCAGGAAGTGTGTTTAAGTAGGATGCAGTGTGGGTGTATGTATGTAGAAAAGTGGTAAAATAGTATTTACATGAGTTTTGTAAAATTAAACAGTGAAGGTAAACAAATAGTATGCAGTCTTCCTCACTACCCCCTAATTCATCCTCTTCCCACTCCATAAGCAGTTTCATTAGAACTGTGCTTTTCTAATCCTCCTCACAGAGAAGGGTTATACGTTAGCAACTTCTGCAACCTCTGATTGGCTGCTTTTGTTCGACTGTATCTTATAACCCATCGTTTATATGTTTGTGTTTTGGTACAAAGTGGTGAGTAAAGCTTTGGTATATCTACTGAAATGATGAGAGTTCAGATACACATTTAGTCATGATTCAACAACTGGAACTTTGAATAAGGCCTTAAACACTCTCTCGGGTCTTGGGGTACAATGGCTGACCCTGTATTGTGGGGCCAGCCAAGATGGAATATATGAAGTATATATATATGACAATTTATGTACTGTTCACCTGTAAATAAAAACAAACCAGATACATTCTATTCCCTTAAAGGAATTTATATAGTAATAGTGTTTGTAATTGGTAGAATCACATATACTACATTTCAATGTAAAAAGATTCACAGTGGATTTATTAGGGTTCACTTTAGATATCAGTAGGGTACATACATAAATTACATACATACATTACATACATACTTTATTTTAACATTGTGTACTGGTAGAACAAAGAGTTTTATACCTTTATTTATTTATACCTGCATTGACTGCTGAAATGAAAGACAAATCACTCATTGATTTAAAAAGTACATGGTACACAATTGGTTGTTCAGATTGTTTGTCCTTTGTAAGCTCCAGCTGTAGCCTAGTGGTTATGGTACAGGACTTGTAATCCAAAGGACGCTGATTCAAACTTTAACAATATTAGGTTGCTTCAGTTGGACCTTTAAGCATCCCTCAATTGCTCAGACTGTAACTGTAATTGTAAGTTTTTGCTAAATGATGAAAATGTTAAATGATGATTTAAATGTAGACAAGCATTATTGTTTTAATTGATTTTGACAAATGTAAGTGTCTTTATAGAATATGTAACACTTAAATGTAAAATGTGGCATCAATATTTTAACAGCAATATATGGTTAGAGTTGATGTAATGTTTAGAATCTTGAATGTTTAGTAGCCCGAACTCCATATGAGTCTATCTGAATTGGTTAATCACAAGCATCTGTCAAAGCAGTTCCAAACAAGATTATTTAATGTAATAAGGAAGGCAGAATCAAAACTTAATTATTACATGAGGCGAATACACTTAGTCACAAGCAATGTCTGCTTTCTGTCAGACCACCAGCTGAGTAATACTCAGACCTAAGTTACTGCTGGTCTACAACTATGTTATTAAACGTACTTTAAACCTCAAATCTTATAGGAAATTACAGTAAAATGTGTTGTGTGTGCTGTACTGTGTCTTAAAAGAACAAGTCTATGCACTTAATTACCAGGAAACAATGTAAAGATGCACAGTTATACCAGGCCTTATAGTGCATATACATATCATAACCAGTAAACTAAATCACTTAAATGCTTGTGAATGAATAATGTCAAGGCACTAAATACACAAAACTCTATGCAGTGGTCGCAGCCAGAAATTAGCCAGTGTTTTTTTTTACATAATGAAACACTTGCCCATAAAAATGGGCAACAACTTTCACAAAACAATAGGAGTAATTTGTTTAAAAAAGATCCAACACTGTAGATTAGTGCATTTGTATGAATCAGCTCAACTATCTTTTTAGAGGTGCCTTGAAAGTTTGAACATAGTGTTTATTCTTGTTTCGTTTTGTAACATGTAGACAACAGCATTTCGGGTTGGGTCTGTACTGTCTCAGAAGAGGTTCTTAAAAACCTCTGTAAAATGCTAAATACATGTGCTATACTATAATGCTGTTCTTCTGACAACCTTGTTTATGAGATGCAAGTACTTGATGCTGATTGGCATTCAAAAGATTGAATGTAAATGTAACTTTGCCTATTTCTAAACATGGACACATCATATGATAGGTGGGTGGGTGAGGGTTGGGGCACCAGAGAGATAAATGTGACGTCACACTTGTTAGATACGACTTGAAAACAAGTTTCTAGAAACAAGGTGCTCGGAATGTTGAGCACATCTTGTATTTTGTTGAATGCAGGTTAACTACATTATTCAATGAGACAAGGTGTTACTGTTTATACCATTTAACTTTTTGTATTCCTATTCGACCAGTGTTTTTAATTACCTTTAATTCCATTTTACATTGAAATACTGAACCATGACCATGGTTGGGTCGAAAGACAATAACATATTGGTGGAGTTCCAGAGATTACATCTCTGGGTGTGTGTGTGTGTGTGTGTGTGTGTTTGTTTAGTAATGGAGACACCCTTTACCGTAACTCGCTATGAAGTCACATTTGAGATCCTCATTGTTGCTATTGGATAGAAGCAGCAGTCTCTGCTAGATTTAACCAATCACAGTGTTCTCACTGTGCCTGGTACAATTAAACACAATGCTCATTCATGTATAGCTTGATCATTCATTCTTTATATAGGTCATTCTTTATTTTCCTTACTCTCACTCACACGACTTGTTCAGTCATCTTGATGCATAATGAGATCATGATACTGCACTATGGGACCTCATGTAAGATCATCACCAGGATTCTAAATTTGAAATCTAACTCGTCACTCTCTCTGATGACTTTCATAACTCTGACTTAACAGGCAAATAGATAGATACCGTTACTGTAACATATCATATCTGTCTGTGGTTGGATTGTTGTCTCGTAAAAATATTTAGATTTTCCAGACTTGCTGTGATGTCATTGAAATGCAATAAAAAAATTAATAAAAATAAGAAAATAGTACCTTATCAGTTTAAAACAGTGCTCCTGTGAATAATAATGCTGATTTTCTGGTTGCTCTTTGGACCAGTGGGCTAATGGTGTACGGCTTTTGTTTTTGTACAGTCGAAACCAAAAGTTATTGAGCCACTAGATTATGAAAATGTGCTGGTACAGAGGAAGACTCAAATCCTTAGTGATGTTCTCCGGGACATGCTGCAGTTCCCGATTGATGACTTCCAGGTAAGAATCACTTTCTCTATTAACTGTCACAGCCTAATATGCAACAAGTCAGAAATGCTGAAATAGAAAAGTTAAAGTAAATTTTTGGGATGTGTGCAATATTATTTTTTATAGTTTTTTTCATATTGTATCAATTTATTATGATTATGGGATGTATTCACAATTATACAACTAAGTATACAACTGATTATAAACTCACAAACTAACACTGTCCACTGCTTCCATTAGGGGTCACTAACAGCAGATCGTAATTCATATGAATGAGCTAGTGTAGTTTTTATGCAGAATGCCTTTCCTGACACAGCCATCCTTATTTATTTCACTTTAGGACTGTCACTGCAGTGCACTGATGTATACACTCTAGTGGTTAGACAAAATAACTACATAGTATATATGCTTTTTAGTTTAAAAACTCTAAATGTTCCACAATATGAGCTTCCACGACGTTTGAACATAGGGATTGTGGTCTTTGTTTAAAGATCTCATTTTGTTGTAAACATTACACTGAAAACGCATGATTCTACTTTATGTTTTATAATATCTACTTTATGTTATCTTGTTTATGTTTCTGTGTCAGTGTAAAGGTTTCCTATCACATGTAGGTAGCATAAATTTCTGTACCCTGTATCAGCTGGTCAGCTTTAATTATTTTGAGGTGATTGGGGTTCTTTATCCATGATTTCAATTTCTCTTTAATTCCCTGGAGACTAGAACTGGAACTTGTCGTTTTGGTCCTGACGTCCTTGAATAATCCTTGACTCTTTTTTCCTTTTTCAGAAAGACACAAAGACAAATAGTGAATTTGCAAACAAACAGAAATGAGCCTAACAAATCATTTGCAATTTTACCAATTCTAGGAGGAGTGGTGCATTTCAAAAAAAGGGTGAAAATATTTTGTAAATTACTGTTATTTATATCTACATTTAATTTCCATAGAAAGTAGAAGTACAATTGCTATTTGCCTCATAAATGCATCAATCCACAGCTCTTAATGTAACTGACTATATCATAGGAGCTGATCTGCTATCACACCTAGACACACGATTACCTTGTTAGACATCTGATTGGTAGGGCAGTATGGTGGGTTCCTCCCACAGTCTGAAAACATGCAGATGAGGCAAAGTAAAGATACAACATTGCCCATTATTCTGTTTGATGTAACTTGTTTATTCATTTAAATTCTGTGATAAATGTTTTATGTCATATATGACCTCAGTGAAAATAAATAGTGCAAATACATAAATAAAATATACATCCCATTTCCCCAATGTCATTTATTTATGTATTTGCACTATTTATTTTCAC
>JAOUQU010009783.1:0-18482 GCA_028566735.1 Ammoglanis amapaensis | reverse complement strand
TGGCAACCTACCCTGTAAAATGAACTGCCGAAATACTCTGGGATCGGTAACGATCCACAGAGTGACCCAGGGTCGATGTCGACTGGAGGGTAAAAATCATCATCATGTTTACATATATGTATATAGATTATATAGCTTCTTTGATTTGTTAAGTAGTGACAACATTGACCACGTTTCAAGGTTAGCTGCTAGAAGCATTTTTTTATTTCAGGAGCATTACTGCACATTTACCACACAGTCTAAAATGTCTCCGCAGGAGGATACCCAGTGGGAAGCAAGGGCACTGATATCTTCAGGCAGATAAAATAACCCAGGGGGTTTTGACAATCATAAACTAAGTGTGTTAATATATACCTGTAAGTTAGCTATGTTACAACAAGAAGAAACTGGAAATGTGAACAGGTTGAAGTCATGGTCAACAATATAACTAGTGTAACCCAGGACAATGTGAATGTGTGTCACACGCACATTGAATTATAGGTGGTAGTTTTTTGCCCCTATTAACTGAAGGAAATTGTTATTGTACATTCCACCATAGTCTCTGGTGTGTGATTTGATTCAATATTCTTTGGCTTCCTTTGTCTATTGCAAGATTTTAGACTTGCCACCCAAACTTATTCTCTCTATTGCAGGGGACTTTAATCATGTTTTACTCTCCACTAGATTTTGTTTTTGCCAAAAACTGTGTGTTGTTCTCCTAACAAGCCATGGATTAGCAAGGACCCGAAAGGCCTGGAAGTGCATGGCTAATGCATTGAATAAAGTAACAAAAGCAATTCTAAAAAAGTGAACAAATTATTTTATGTTTAGAGGCAGCTTGTGAGTGAGAGCAGCAAGGCTTACATAGAAACGCTTTAACAAAATACAAAGGATGTGTGGGCAGGCATGAAGCAGACTTTGATGCAATGCACAGCTATTGTCAGTCGGCTTAAAACAAAAAAAAAAAACACTTAGAGGCTACAGCCAAAAGGATTCATTTTTGTCCTGCATTTTTGTCTTTATCTGGGCTAGACCGCTTCGGTCCCAGGGAACCGAAATCAGAAGCCACCATAAGCAAAAACTGCCTTTTTTTGGCTAGTCTTATTCTACGTCCAGGAGCTTCCTTGTCTCTCCAGTGAGTCTCTCAGCTAGCTTCCTCATAATCTGTTTCCACCTTGCCCGTACCTGTAGGGCCCTTCTTCTGGACTGAACCATGGAATCCATGGGTGGCCCAATCCCTGTCACAGGAACAGGTT
Source organism: Ammoglanis amapaensis (assembly GCA_028566735.1). Classification (NCBI taxonomy): domain Eukaryota; kingdom Metazoa; phylum Chordata; class Actinopteri; order Siluriformes; family Trichomycteridae; genus Ammoglanis; species Ammoglanis amapaensis. The sequence continues at coordinate 17,247 of JAOUQU010009783.1, read as the reverse complement.
ACACATTTGTTTCCCCTTCTAAATAAAGCTATATAATACAGCAATGCAATAACATTTAGCCTAAACACCTTTAAATTCCCCCATCAGTGTTCTATTATAGGTTCTGACCAAACCTCTCTCTTCTGGTGATGGGCGGACTACTTTCTCACAATCGTGTTGGACTACATGCCCAGTGACAATGGTATGCATTACCATGGTTCAGTCTGTGGCCTGACAATTTTTGTGTCCTGATTTGTTGTGAATGTGAAACATTAAATAATCCACAATTCTTTCTTACAAAAGAAGAAAGGAACTTCTTCTGTGGTGGTGGTGGTGGTGGTGTAGCATCAGCATTAGTGGTTGTATCGAATGTGTCATCAGAAATTCATTAATTTCCCTCTGGTATTAATAAAGTGTTTATCTAAATTGATTGCTGACTACTGTCAGGTACTGAGGTAAGGTCTTGCACCCTATAGTGTAACTTTGAGCTGGATAAGTTGGAATTAACTTTTTTCCTGGGTGATAATGCAAGCCTCTTCCATGCACATTTCATAAACAAGCCGGAATCAAACTCATTGGCCTTCATGTTGTCCAGCCCTGAATTCTATTAAACATGCTTGGTATGCACTGGGAAGACATCTAACAAAACGTCTAATGCCTCCTCTATCAAAATTAAGCTAGATGTTTCCCTGGAGCAAGAGTGGCAAAGAATCAACTGGACATTCTGATCTCATCCATGCTACATCGCAGGCAGTATGTTGTCTTGGTTGACCATGCACCACACTGAGCAGTCTCAACCAATTTGACATGCCCACCACCACCTATGTCAATTGCTACACAATTACTGCAATTGAGTTGGCATGGCATTTCCATAATGGAACAACTTTCCTTGACTTTTCGGTGTTCTTGATTAATAAAAAACTAAATATATATTTTATTAATTTTTATATGTTCTTTAATTTTTGTGAGCAGTGTACCTTATCCCTGAATTTGAATACGCCTTTAAACCTTTTTGACACAGTTTGAAATAACTGTGAGTAATGCTGATATTTATTTATGTTTACTGAGTATGGTTGCATGAGGTACAGACTGGTAATCTGGAAATTTCCTAGTTTTCAACAGGGCTGGCTCATATCTATTATATCACTGATACTTTACTGCATGTCTATTCAAATGCTGATCAGGCCTAACCTTATGATCACCTTCATAATATTGTTACGCTCCGCTTTTGCTGCCCCCTGGGAAACTATTTGTTTCTGGGAAACTCTTTTTTATAAGATATAATTATCAATCTATCATTAACTTCTTAAGCGTTTGATCTATAGTTGTTTGTCTGTTGGATGGGACCACACAGGAAAGCCTGTGTATAAATGAACTTTTCTGTTTACCACAATTCCTTACTTAGACCTTCTTTACTGACCACTGCAGACACCCCACAAGAGCTAAAAATGACCCAGTTGACTAGCCTATACTATTTAGCCCTAGTTGGTATTGCTCAAATTTGTATACTTGTAGACTTAAACACATCAGCTTGTCTTGGAACTATTCTAACACATCTGTGTACACTAGTTTGGTTATATCTGGTCATCATATTTTTAAGGATTTTTGCTTTAACTATATAAGAATATTTTTTTACTTCTGAATGTCATTCAAGCTGCTGTAATATGTGACTTTCCTTCATGATTCCCTGAAATACAAAATGTATATAATGTGTCTGTAGTGTATACAATGTATCTTAGTATTTAATTTTTTGATTTTCAGAATGAAACACCTTTGTAAGACGTCTATGCAACAGTCAAATTGACGTGAATGTCCATTACATCAACAGTAAGTAGCAAATGACTTTCCGTGATGAATGGATACATCATGTTTTCACATTTTAAATGTTTTCTCTGTCAGCATTCATATTTAGTAGACCAGTGTTTAGTAGACATATTCATAGATTTGTGTCAAATCTATAACATAATTATCTAGCTAACTTTGTTCTTTACATTGCTATTCCTTATGTACCAATGCAGAGTTTAGTCTGTAGCTGGATGTCTGTTTTTGGGATTTCAATAGCACTGCATAAATAAAACCTTTTTGGCAGACTTTGCATAAAGATGTATGTGTTTAGACTAAATGTGAATTAAACATTTAAGGCCAAACTGCAAGCACCAGGTCAAATGTAGTATTACCATCGATCTGGTGATAGTATAATCTTATGCAAGAGCTTTTCAGTTTCAAGGACTGGTGTAAATTGAAATGGAACATCTCTAGAGATGCTGCCACCTTTGCACCATCATCTGCTTTGTTTATCTATTGTAGCCCATTCATAACCATGTGTGTTATTCTAAATCCCTCTTCTTACATTTCTTATGTCTAGGTGCTGATCTCCTGACACCCACAGGTCAAAAAGAGGAACGTACTTGGTCTGGCTCCAGAATTAACTGGTTCACTGGCTGACTGGTTTAAAAAACCACACAGGATTGAAAACTCACAAAGGGTTGAGAATTTGTCAGATATTGATCTCTTCTTTTTCAAAGACAATCGTGTCAAGAAAGAGAATTATTGTAACCTACCAAATTGTTTCACCTACCAGCTTCCTCACTCTAATTGGTTTGGTTTGGTTTGATCTTTGGTTTAAACTTGGTTTGTTAAACATGGCCTACTCTTCAGTTGATTCTTCAACTGGAAATGAATTCATTTGCACAGAATGTGGTGAAGGATTTGGTCAATATCCAAAATTAATCAGTCACATGGCTAGCCATGGGTCTATTGGATTATTTCCTACTAATGATGACCGTGCCAATGACAATTGTGATGAACATATTGAATTTGCACTTCATGAAAATGGAACCCTTACAGTCATTGACAAGTCAGCATTATCAAATTTTTCCTTCTTGTTTGGGAAGCCGTTATCAAATCCATTGTTAGATTCTACATCTCAGGATACATTGCCATCAGGTAAAACAGCTGAAAATGACCCTGCTCGGTGTAAATGTGAACGGTGCGGTCAAGTGTTCAGGAACCAGAAAAGTTTACAAGTGCATCAGCGATATCGTCCCCTTGAGCAAGGATTTAAATGTACCCTATGCTGTAAGATTTTCCATGATCGAGAGTCTCTTCATGGGCATCTCCAGAATCATGCTCATGAGCGTTTTTACAGTTGTGGACATTGTGGGAAACGATTCTTGAAACAAGAGACATTACAACAACACCAGAAAGAAAGACATGGGCCACTTGGATTTAAGAGTACATGTACATTTGATGAGGAACAAGAAAATAGTCTAGATAAATCATACCCTTGCAATATTTGTGGCTTGCGTTTCTTCTGGTTATCTGATTTGCAGAGCCATCTAATTAACCATTCTCATGTCAAATCGAGTGTTACTATCACGCGTACAGAAGGCATGCAAGAACAGGATGGAAATGGCTTTAAGAAAAATGAATCAAACTCTTCTGATGATTCTGTAGATCGATCATATCGCTGCGGTTTGTGTGGAGGGCACTTTGATTCTTTGTCTGATTTAAAACATCATCATCTTACTGAGCATCCAGATGAGGGATCTTCAGAGTCAATAACTCGGAGCAGACGGCAGCCACTTAACTATTATGGCATAATGCGTCAGATGGTTTCAAAGCACCAACTGCAACGACTGGATCCTTTTAGAACACGAAAAAAGGGAAGACAAAGAGGAGGCATTAGTGGTAATCCCAATACTAAGGTATATCCTTGCAAGCAATGCCAACGTGTATTTGTACACTCTAGCAGTCTCTCTCGTCATATGCGTTACCATAAGGGTACCCTCCATACATGTCTTTATTGTGGCAGACACTTTCCACAAAGATGTGATGTCACAAGACACGTTGCCTTGTACCATAGTTCAGAAGGAAAGGTAAAGGAGGGTATTGAAAATCTGGAATGTGAAAGTGAAGATGAAATTGTTGATAATGGGTCCTCAATAATTCAGACACATACAGGTGGTCAGATTCTACAGTCACCAAAGCCCCAAGAGGAGTTGCCCCTTTTACCCAAATCACGGATGACTTACAAATGCAAAGAATGTAATAAAGTATTTAGGGTGTTTAGTATATATCAGAGTCATGTTCGTTATCATAAAAGAGACCCTTCAAGGGTATTGCTAAGTTGTCCTTATTGTCCATGCCGCTTCACGTTCCGCTCTGCTCTAGATCGACATCTAGAGAATCATGACGAGCAAGAAGCTGAGAATGGTCAAGCCTCTAATTGAAGAAATCACTGTTAAGATTAAAAATGGCAATGGTATTTATCAAAGACCAAAAGTGGACAACAACACACAATACTTTTTCTAAGACAACCAAGTTGTTTTATGAAAGCACAGAACTTCTGACTTGCAAATATTTCTTACACTAGAGTACTCAGAGTTGAATTGACTTTTTGGGATTATAAGATAATGTATATTGATGAATACAATTTTACTCCTTGTCTGTTATTCCAGAACAAATCAAGCAATTACTGATTTCCACTTATTTTTTGTAACTATTAGTAACATTATTTTTGTGATGTATCATATTGTAAATTTATACTTCAACTGTGTAATGTCCTTCAATGCAATATTTTACCCTCATTTTTTGATAGCAGCATTTGTGACATTTACTTGGCATATCAGTAAAACATTTTGATTGAATCAAATATTTCATATTTTTTATAGTTTGATACTTTGATATAGGCTTTGCTGCAATTTTAGAAATGTAACAATGGAAACACTGGACAAAGCACCAATTTGATGTCATTTGCTTTCCCATTATTAAGTTGTTACAGGATGCATGCATTTTTAACAAACATATGGCATGATGCAAATAAGAATCATACATACTTTTTACATACATATTTTAACACACTATTTAAATACAATTTCTTCAGCAACGTTGGCACTGATAAGAATGAGATGCAAATATATTTGCACATTTTACAATTTGTCATGTCAAATAAATATCTTACAATTAGCTGTTTGAGTTTAGCCATCCAAGGTGTCTTGCGAATAGACATTGTAGTCTTATTATATAGTTATCTTATTATCCAGGGCAGTCATGGCCCATGGTTGGAGAACTGGGCTTGTGAATGTTAGCTTGCTGGTTCAATTCTCTGAACAAGCAGTTCACATTGAGTAAGGCACCCAATCACACTGCACCCCTAGAGCAGACAGGGTTAGATGTTAGTTGTAGTTTCCTGCTACAGTTTTTCTGTTGCTTGCACTAACCCCACACTGGATTTCCAATCTTGAATTTTCAGTCAAGTCCAAGCATTAAACATATTCAGTGCCATTTTTTGTCACTTTGTTTTCATAACATGTATTATGCTATAACAAAATCGTGATCTTTTACATAGGGTGAGTGAAATTTTTGGTATGCCAAGTTATAGCACAAGGCTAGACGTGCTGAAATAATCTTGAACAGAATCCATATTTTCTTTTATATTATATAGAACTGATGTGTAGAGCTATTTTAAGTTGGCTTTCTCTTTTTTTATATTTTGCACTGTAGCTAGCGAAGTATGTACATACATTACTGATTACCAAGTTTTACTGTTCTTTTGCTCTTGACAACTTTGTATGTGTTGCAGGTATTACATTAAAATTTGTATACATGGAAAATTATTAACGATCATTTCTTTGTATATTTACCAGTTAAATAAAGTTCAAAGGGAATTAACATAAAATGTCCAATGAAATGTATTTCAGCACCAAGAAGACACTGCTCCTCGGTTCGATTTTTAGGTTGGGTGGTTTAAGTCATTTCTGTTTGGAGCTGCATGTTCTTGTCTGCATGAGTTTATGCATTAGTATGATGCTTTGGCTTCCCCCAGTCCAGAAACATGAAATAGCAGTTCATATAGAAACAAAAACTTTTCATAACATATATAACCTTGAGTTCTTTTTGACATTATATCAAAATTGATACACCTGAAGACTGTCTTGCAATCAACTGGCTCTTTACTAAACAATCATGTAACACCAAAACAGTGTAGATACATGTAGCTGTGGACGGTCAGAACTTTTGTCCAATGTTCCAATGCAATGAAAAGTCTAGGAAAATATAAAGGCAATTAGACATACCCAAGTATGGAAGCCAACCTTAAATGAGATTAATGTATTCTCATCTTAAATTTCCCCACTGTGGGACTAATAAAGGATTATCTTATCAACTCTCGGGTGTTTCTGCTCCCAACATGTTCCATTTAGCTTATTAAATCATTGCTAAGAACCTCAGATTTGTCAAAGCTGGGAAGTAATTACGAATCAATGGGCATTACCATCTGCATTTGCACTACATAACAGCTGCTTTACCTTTTGCTTTAAAGTGGTTTGTGTTAATCAAAGGCTCTGGTGAATCAGTGACCCTGTAACCCCTCTTGTCAACGTTTGATAGATATGTACTGCAGACGTAAACTACAATTTTGGAAGATGCTTTGACAGTATTCTAACCATAACAATTCCGCTCTTGTCAAATTTCCTTCATTTGACCATTTTGTCCTGCTTCTTACACTTTAGAATTAAGGCAAATGTTAGCCTAGTGATAAGGGTACATGACTAGTAACGAAAGATATGTCTGTTCAAATACTCACTACAGCTAGGTTACTGCTGTTGGGCCCTTGAGTAGGGCCCTTAACTCTCAATTGCTCGGACTGTATAAAATAACTACGAGTCAATTTGGTTAAAAGGGTCTGCTAAATGCTGTAAATGTAAAATATGTCTAGAAGTCATAATGCTGACTTGCTGGCATACATGGTGTTCCAGAAGTATGCAGAAAAAACAAGTTCAGGATGGTTGGAAAGATAGTTGTTTAGCAAATTAACAACAATGTATTCTGATATAGCACAGTTACTTGCAAAAACGGCTGTCAGTTGAAGATGGGAAATCCACTGTGAATGGTACAAGCAGCAGAAAAACTGCAATGGAGAAGACCTTGGATGATTAAACCTGAGAAGCTCAACTGAGCATTACAACATTAACATTGACGAGTTGACAAGGGAGCACCCTGGAACAAGTACAGAAGACCCGCATAATTCATATTAACCCTGAGTTCTCAAGGTTGGTCCTTATCCAGTTTAAACAGTAATGCTAAGATACCCATACACCAAAGGAAGCAGTACTGCCATGCAGTCAGGAGCCACTTTCCCTCCAGGGTATACACAACCCCTTTGTCAGGTGGTGGCCAAACCCTGCAACTACCAAGCAGCCATCTTACAAAATCTAAGCTTGAGCCGCATGCTAGATGGCGGCAGTGAAATGGAAGCCCCGTAGATTCAGAGGCGGGATCTGTTAAGCTTTTCGTTGGATTTCATTGGTTTATATGTTGGTGTGAAGAAATATCCCGGGCTTATGCACATTGTTTGGAGGCTGCGTTGTGCAAAAGTAACAGCGCGTTGTTAAGCGGTTCTACAGTATTATAACCATCACACTTGAACTGTAACTACGAAAATTCCAGTGCATTGTTGGAACTCGTCGCTAAATTGCACGATTACGCCCTGCGCTTCCTGTTGGGAACAACCCGTTTCTGGAGCACGGTAAGTCCTTATCCTTCAGAGCGCCAGGTTCTGCGTGCGCTGTTGCGGCTGCTAGTGTAGAACTATGGGACCGTGAACGCGGGAATTACTCCATATGCACATCTGTTTTAAAGGTTGTCATTCTGTTTACATTACTGATTAGTAATTAGACCAGGTTATGGACGCAGTCACCGCGGTTCTTGTTCAGAGGGACATCGTGTTCATTAGTATCCATGGTGCATTTTGGGTTGACTAGAAACATTGCAGGCCATGTAGCTAGCTAGCTAGCCAGGCTGTTAGCAAGTTTCGATACGTGGTGAACCTAGGTGTGGATACCTCGCCGTTATATGTATTTAGTAGCTGTTTTATAACGTTACAGGCTTCCTGTTTTGTCTAAATGCGTTAATGTGATTAAATAACTTTGAAATATAACTGAAACGTTACTTTACCTGTATGATGGCCATTAATATACCATTAGTCATGGTTTGCTTACAAAAATTAAGTACAACCTCTTCTGAAAAAAGTACTTTTAAAGCTTTCATGTCTACTTAAAGACATTTTATTAATTATTATTACCATATAAATTGTTTCACTTATTAGTAAACATCGAACAGATATTCAACACATTCTAAGAAAAGTTGAGAGTAAATCATTTGCCGTTTTATGTCATTATATTTTACACTTAAAAGACGTTTTGGATACTATGAGTACCAAACGATTTAATGTTTCACTTTTTGGTCTCATTCTTCCTGTGTGAGGAAGTAGTAGTAGATGATCATTGATACTTTTTTATTTAAAAATTATACACACATTCTTTATTGGGGAGAGTTTAGGACTGCAGGCAAATTAGTAGCCTTGCCCTCTTTGTCAGTCATGTATTTGTGACGTGTATATTATGTGGCATTGTCTTGTTTAGAACATTACAATAAAAACTATATATAATAATGCTATAAATAAAGTCAGTTTAAAACAAGGAAGAAAAAACTGATCTTGTTAAGCACTAAGTTTACGGCGTGTACAAAACTGTTAATAAAGTTTTGTCTTGTATTTACATTTGTAACATTGACTTGTTTAATTTGAAAATTTGATCAGGACCTTTTTACTTTTGTGACTAGGTACTATGCCTTTCTGTCATACATCTAGGTGCTACAACCATACACACCAGACCACCTCATGTTTAATTGCATGCACAGAACAGGGGCATGACATCGAACTGTTCTGATCACAAGAACACAACAGTTTGACAGTGAATGAAAAGATGACGAACATCAACATCCCATCAAATAATTTTTACATCAAGGATAATGGTCAACGATGCAATGACCAGAACATCAACAAACTCGATGAAATACACAGAAACGCCAAATAAGATTTAACCAGGCAGGACGCAGATCAGATTATATAATCACCTAAAACAAAACACATTTTGGTAGAATGCTGTAAATACATAATGCAAATAGAACAATAACCTACAGGGGTTGGACAATGAAACTGGTTTTAAACCACAATTATTTATTAGTGGGGTGACAATTCGTCTTGGGAATGACACATACAAATCCTGCATGGTGGTCAGGGGGATTTTAAGCTAGCCAGGTCACTAAGTAATGGGGCAGCCAAAACCATTTGCACCCCATGCTTCACTCTTGGCATGCGCTAGTCTGGGTGGTATGCTTCTTTGGCGCTTCTCCACATTGTAACTCTTCCAGAACTCTTCCAAGTCTATGTTTCACTTTGTCCATAGTCCAAGATTTGCACTACTTGCACCATTGAAACCGAAGTTTGACATTGGCGTGAGTTACCAAAGGTTTTGTTATAGCAGCTCGGCCGTGTATATTGATCATGTGGAGCATCTGACGGACAGTTCTGGTGGAAACAAGAGTTGATGTGCACAATTAATTCTGCCGTGATTTGAGCAGCCGTAGTTTTATGTTCTTTGGATTCAATCCGGGTTAGCACCCAAACATCCCTTTCAGACAGCTTCCACATCCAGTTAATCCTGTTGGGTGTGGTTTGTCTTTCTTGGTGGTATGCTGACATTGCCCTGGATACCATGGCTCTTGATGCATCACAAAGACTTGCTGTCTTGGTCACACGTCTTGAGCTAGCAAGACAACTTTTCCTCTTTTGAATTCTGTCACCTATAATTTTGTGTGCATTGCAATATTCTGAGCAAAACTGTGCTCTTGCCTGCTAATTGAACCTTCATACGCTACTCTTATTGGTGCAATGTGCAATTCATAAAGATTAGCCACCAGGCTGGTCCAATTTAGCCATGTACTTTTGTGTTTTTTTTACCATTTTACTATGTGTTGCTTTCTGTAGTCTGCATATTATATTACATGGACATTATGCAATTATTATAAATATTGTAATAATGAAATTTTTTATATAAGCTAGTTTACAAGGATTGAGAAAAGCATTATGTGATGCAACACGCTTGACTATAATTGGCATGGTAACATCATGGATTTAAATTATTGCAATTTTTTTTTTAATATATATTGTCTATTGGCATAAGGCTTTTGTGTAGTGCCTAACACAATCAGCTCCAACTAGCTTTCTGCTGTCTGGCACTTTGTTCTCCTTTGTATTATTGCAGCCTGATATACCTTGTCATGAATTGGGACTTATTAACTGTGAATTACTGGCAACAATGTAGTGTTGACTCACAAGGAATGAAGCCGCATGAATTATCTTTCTATGCTCATTGGTTCAACTTGGTTTTCATAAGTTTTATTTCACAATTCTACACATTTTCTGTTGGGGATTATGCAGATTTTAGGCAGAGTAATCAACTACCTGCCCTTTTCCACAGCCCTGCTCTTGTAGTGTATGCAGTACATGTGGTTTTCTATTAAATGACGTTGAGATATCTCTGGCAATTTGTGTAGAATAATTATTCAGTAAATTAAACTGCATAAAACCAATTTTTGTGCTCTTTGATACCTGTAATTGATCATACCATCAGTTTATTATTTTCTTATACATATAGATAATTTAATACATTATATTGTTTTTTACAGAGCACTTCAATCAGTTTATAATGGAAATATCCACGTGACTGTGGCAACATGGACAAAACTTCCATATATACACTCAAGGTAAGAATATGATTTCTTTGTCTTTGACCTTTTCATATTTTAGATTCTTATTGAATGCAAAAAATAGTTTGCTAATTTTGGCAAGATCACTTCACATTTATGGGTTGTGCCTCACTGCTGCCTCACAAGCAAGAAGGTTCTGTGTTTCATTCTCAGGTGGGGCAGTCTTTTCTGTTTAGAGTTAGCATGATCTCCCCATGAATGTGTGGGTTTACTCGAGGTGCTCAGATTTTCTCCCACAAACATTAAAGCATTTCATTAAAATGACAAATAGCCTTGTGTACTGTTAGAATGTGTAATGAGTATTTTTTTCTATCTTGAATGTAACCAAAGTGTAAAACTAAATAAATAGTGATAAACAAATTACATTAATGCAATGCATTTTAATATTTCACAAAATTTCACTTTCATAGCAAAGTTGCATTGAAATGTATAGTGACTGAGGTACTTTTTGGTCGCTAGCTAACGTGGCAATGTTATAATGTTGAAAACATATTCATGGAAAGCTAAATTTGCATATATTTTTTTTGGAACCTGATACACTGCCCCCTTCAAAATGGTTTTATTTGGGATTGAAATTGGGATATTTTTTAAAATTAAATAAAAAGGCATTTAAAAAAAAAAATAATGATCAGAGAAGCGAACAAGTCAAAGTTTGATTAATGTAAATAGGATTCCAAACCCTTTTTTATTGATAAAATGCATTTTTTCAAAAATATAAAATTGAAAGTGCACAACCCACAATTTTCCAGCCTTAGCAATGTCCCTGCAACATGATTTACGAAGCCTGCAAAGCCCATACAACTTTAACACACATTTAAGGAAGGAGAGTGGCACCCAATCATGTCGGACCATTGGAAACTGATTGCATCAAACCTTGGGGAGATGCTCATAACTATTTTTCAGAATGTTGATCGGGGCTACCCGTCATGAAGTTTGATACCATGTAACCGCATGAGACATTGTTGAAAAGCGTAATTGATGCTCAAGAACACAAGTTATTTAGACATCAAAATATTTTGTTAGTGCATACCCACCAATGTTGCCCATTGTATGCCACTCAAATAGGCATTGCAGAAATCAATCAAGTTAGTTATATATCTTCATTTTAGTTTCCAGTGGATGGGTAAGATTGTAAATTTTGTGCTCCTCAATCAACTTGTGTGTCTTGTTTCAAAATGGCCTCGACTGGACAAATGCATTATCATATTAATCAATCAGAATTCTGCCAATGAAGAGTGGAACTACTTCAAGCTTTCTTATTGTTTTATTTGTGACATAGACTACATTGAGTGTAGTATGCCTCGTTGAGTATTTTCTCGCATCATGCGGTGGTGCCTTGATGTTTTGTTTATAAACAATCATTTAAAAGCATTAGTTGTTCGATTTCTGTCAGCTAAAGTTTTCAGTGGACAATTTAGCATTATTCAGGGGAAACCTCCAGAAGTGCATACTAGTAAGCATTACCATATTATAATCAAAGTAGACCATTTGTTTAAAATTCTTTTTTAATTAAATGTTATAAGTGCTTGGTAGATGGGTGCTTTCTTTGGCTCTTTTTAAAGACAGACAAAGGAAGCTTGTTTCACCTCTAGGTAGTGAGTACAGGGTTGATTCTTGTTTTCATTGATTCTTGAGTGGGGAATCAAGTAGAGCTTGTCTAGAGGCTCTGTGGTTGCATGGTACTATCAGAGGTAGTAGGTTTTGATTAGACCCTGAAAGTACCTTGTTGCTGATTCATTTTTGGCTTTGTTGGCCACCTTCAGTGTTTAACTGAATGAATGACAACAGGAAGCCAGTGAAGACAATGCAGCTGAAGGGTGATGTGGTAGAATTTAAGTGCAAATGCCGGCAAGCTACTGCATTTTTGGTTGAGCTGCAAGGGTTTAGTGGTAGACGATGGCACCTATGCATGATCTGCAGTAGTTCAATTCAACAAGAAACTGAACAAGAATCTAAGTAAATAGACTAGAACAGAATAAGCATAGTGTCATCCAGATTAGAGTGGTAGGAAAAGCCATAAGAGGCAATCGAGCAAGTAAAGATTTGAATGCACAGGTGACAGAACCCTCTGAAGCTCAACAACCAAAACAATTAAAAAAACTAAGGAGTTAGTCTTTGACTTTGGGAGATCCAGACCAAAGCTACAACCAGTCAAGGTGGAGGCTGTGGACTCCTGTAAGTATCCAGGGCTGTGGCTGGAAAACATGCTGGACTGGACATGTAACACTGACCACCTGTACAAGAAGGGAGAAAGCAGGCTGTGTTTTCTAAGAAGATTCAGATCGTTTAATACCTGTAGGCAACTCCTGTGGATGATTTCAGTCTGTAGTCACCAGTGCACTGTTCTACATGGTGTACGGGAGGCAGCATATCAAAAAAGGACCTATCCAGGCTGGACAATCTGATCAGGTAGGCTGGCTCTGTAGTCAACATGTGTAATACTTACACTTTTAAAAGCATTTTGTACACTTTATACGTATTTATATATAATTACTTTATATGCATAGATAGAAATAATGTATGTTTACCTTATTATTACAGTCATTCTTATTATTTTTTTAACCTTACTGTTACTTGTGAAGTGCTGACCAATTCATATTTTGTTTAGCTACTCAACTAATGATGTGACAATTTGTGATTTAGGATGAATCTGGTGAAATATCTTTAGCTTTGGCAGTCATTTCCGGTCAGAACTGGGTAACCAGATAATAAAAAATGGTCAGATGTCTGGTAAAACCCTACTGAACACCTGAGTTGCTTCAAAGTCACCCCCAAGCGTTTTTGCCCAGTTCTTGAGCAATTTTGTGATAGCAACACATTTGATGACATGGACGTATGAAGATACGCTAAATAGTAGAAAGAGGACTTTCTATCAGTAGGTAGGAACCAATCTTTGCACAGAGAAGGCCTTTTGTGTGCTGAATGTTCACAAATACATCCACTGTAAAGTGTGTGTGCAAGTTCATGCAGTTCTATTTTCTGTTGTTGAATATTCCCTTGAATGGCATTTTAACACTAAGTAAAGATGCTAAGAGCACTGAAGACCGATGCACTCTGCAGTTGTAGAGGCAGGATTGTGTGTGCGAGATTTATTGCAATCAAACAATGGCTACAACATTCAAGTACTTGTGTATATGGTTTGTGTCCATTTGTGTTCTTAACAATGTATTCAGGGTTATATCCTCTGTTAATTAAAAACTTTGCAACCAACAAGAATGGAAACAGAGTGTCAGTGTTCTTAAGAGTGAGGTTTATGTAAGGAAGTGTCAGGCTCTCATGGTCGTTGTCCTTCTTTCAGTCTGATTGAACAGTCTGAATCACACTGACATCTACCGATGATTTTATCACAGATTTCAAGACGCTAAGTTTTCTTTTAACACTAAAGGTTTAGACACATGGGAGGAACAGTTTGTGACTACCTGTGTGGAAACCTGGTAAAGAGCTGTATTTATTCTTGATGAATGAATATTATTAGTCCATTTGAATGGCTAATATACTGAAAAAAATTTGAAGATTGGAAGACAAATGTAAAGTGTCTGCATAAGGAGGTGGCAGAGTGGGTATCCAGTTGTCATATTATGGTGTGCTAGAACTTGCATGCTGCAGCAGCATTAGCTGGGGATGGGTATAGACCTTTTAGCGCAATAACAAGCAAGAAAGCTCTAGATAGTGTAGCAGTTTTGTTATTTGTTCAAAAGGTTTTTTTACACATTGTGTCCATAGTATACAGCTATCATTTGCAAAATCCTTTTTCTCCCTATTTCCTATGCTTTTTCATTTAACCATACAACCTTAAAGCTTGTGCTATGAAGTCTTTAGTTTGGTATTTTGTCTACGTTTAGAATTTTTTGTTGATCATGGCAACTGTCATGCTGAACTGTTCTTACATCTTCCATTTTCCAAAATTATTGCTTAAAGTAGCTCGTTTGTTGGATTGGACAACACAACACAATCTCAAACCAGCCTTCAATCTTCAAAAATCTGTATGGCCAATACCAGTCGAATCGAATCAGTTTGTCACATACAAATTATATGGTTATAGACAGTACAACCAGCAGGGAAATGCTTTTTAACCACTCTTTCACGACATGCGAAATTACAGTTTAAAGTTTTAGCAAGATTAATGAAAATAGTTTAAAAATGTAAACAATAAAGTAAAACGGTAAGCTAAAAATAAAAAGGTGTATGTGTGTATATATACAAAGCGACGATGTCTAAAGTGATTGAATGTCACAGTATTGATATGTGACAGTGTCCATAAAGTGACCAGTACTAATAACGTGTCCCAGTGTTGATTATAAAGTGTCCCAAGTATTGGTGAAAGTGAGTTCATGATTAGCAGTGTGTAACAGTAGCATAAAGAACTGAACATTGTAGTCTTCATATAGCTAAGTTCCATTTAGAGCCTGAATGGCTTGTGGAAAAAAGCTCCTTCTCATATTCTCTGTCTTGGTTTTCAGAGCATGAAAGCGCCTACCAGATGGTAACAGAGAGAAGTCCATGGTTGGGGTGACTAGTGTCCTTTACTATCTTCTTTCTTGTGAGCAGCACTGTTTTTTGTAGATGGACTGCAGGTCAGGAAGCTTGGTCCGAATGATGCGTTCAACTAAACGCACCACCCTCTGTAGAGCCAGTCAGTCCCGCTTGGTGCTGTTCCCGAACCAGGCAGTGATCTTACCAGTTAGAATTCTTTTGATGGTGTAGAAGTTCTGTAGTTCCTTGGAGGGCAGTTTGAAGTACCTTAAGTGCCTGAGGTGGTACAGGCGGGCTGATGGGCTTTCTTCGCCAGTGCAGTGGTGTGGCAAGACAATGATAGGTCTTCCGAGATGTGGACTTCCAGGTACTTGCATATAAGTATAAGGTTTTCCCATTGATCACAAAAGGGTGGTAGTTCCTATCCTGCTTAGTGCTGTAGTCCGTTATCAGTTCCTTTGTCTTAGTGTCTTGGTGTCAGGTGGAGTGTTTTTTCTGACACCAGTCTTGAATCAAAGAGTACAGCAGGGGACTTGACACAGCCCTGAAAGGCTCCAGTACTCAGGGTGAGGGTGGAAGAACATGCTTGCCTACCCGTTCAAACAGCATCTTCACAATTGCCCCTCTCGGCCTCCAGGTGAGAAAGTGTGGTGTGAAGCAGGTGTTGAGATGGCATCCTCTGTAAAGTAGTCTGAAAGTGATGAAGTCTCTGATGATCCTCTCTAAGCACTTCATCACCTCTGAAGTTAAGTCCACCGGGCTAAAGTTGTTTTAACAGAATTCATTGGAACAGGAACGATGATGGATTTTTGAAGCACGCTGGTACGATTCCTTGGCTCATGGAAGTGTTAAAGATGTCAGTAAACACCGGTACTAGCTGGTCTGCGCAGGCTTTGATGACCCGTCGGGTAATTCTATCTGATCCTGCTACTTTCCTGTAGTTCACTTTCATGAAGGCTTTCCGTACATCCCTCTCGGTGATTATCAGGGGTATCTGAGTTTTCGACGAGCTGCGTGTCCATGCTGGACTGTCTAGTAGCACTGATGGGAACATTAGCACTGTTATCAGCTGTAACCTTGAAGCGAGCATAGAATGTGTTCAGCTCGCTTGCTAGAGACGCGTCTGCTTCTGTAATTTGTGATCGTCCGTAGTCCCCGCCACAGGGATCTAGTCATATTTCAGCAAGAGGGAAATGTTTGCATGGTTGGATATTCCAAACGGTGGAAGATATTTTGCCTTGTTATTGTCTTCAAACGGAGTGTAACAATGATCCAGTATACATTCCCCTCTTGTGGGTATGTGATGTGCTGATGAAAGTTCAGTGCTGCACGTTTAAAGTTAGCGCTGTTAACCACAATAAGTGCAGCATCCCGGTGATGTGTGGAACTGTGAGTGCATCATGAAGCTCACCCAAGTGATGTAGTGTGGGGTTGTTTGTGTAATAAAGTTGGTGTACATTTAGTTCAGTGTGGACATTTGTGGGATCTACTTAATTCTCTAGTGGATTTCTGAACAACTGTTTTGTTGAACTGGTTTGTGAACAAATTACACATCAATTTTAGATCCAAAGTATGTCCAGTAGTTCTCAATTTTAAGACCACTTTTTGTCCAGAAGATTCTAGTCAAATTTGGTCAAGATTAACTGCACAAATTTTGTAGATTAGCTCTGTCAAGTGGTGGCTCATGAGACTCAAACATGATCGGAGCATTGTAAAGTCCCATGGGCATGACCTTAATGAGGTTCTATACCCCTAACCTACCAATAGCCAAGTGAAGTGTTGATGTAATTGCTATGAGCTAGAAAGTTTAATTGATTCTAGGGCTGACGGCAAATAATCGATTAATCGTTGGTCAACAAAAAAAATTACTAGTCGACCAAATTCCATTGGTCGCAGGAAAAAAAAAGCTGCATCTCATCAAAGGGATTCTGTGACTTTTAACTTAAACGGGGTGACAAAGGAAGATGTGACACGAATTTAGCATTGGTGATTTGTTTGACAAGGGCCGAAGGCATTCTGGCCATGTCTGGAAGGAGCTCTAAAATATGGGATCATTTTGAAAAGGTTTAACCCAGGGGTCACCCGCGAGGACCTCATGAGTCGCCCCCGGGCCTGTTCTAAAAACAGCTCATAATAGTGAAAGTTACCAATGAATTGCATTTTTTTTGTCGCGATTCTTTTTTT
>JAOUQU010009576.1:0-18494 GCA_028566735.1 Ammoglanis amapaensis | reverse complement strand
CGGGAGTAAGACACGTGAAGTACCGGGGACATCGGTCCGGTGTTCGGTGATCAGCAAACTCCGTTTTGCACAACTTGTATACAACATTAATCTTTTCATCAGGACGTTTTTTAAAGCTAAAGTCCCTCAGTGGACTAAGAGAAGCGACTTCGTCGTCCACCGTTGTTGTTTACAGATGTGCTAGAACACGCCAATACAAAGGTTCCGCCTCCAAAATGCGATTAAACGCGTTAAAATCTTTGTAATTAATTAATCGAAATTAACGCGTTTAAGTCAAATTCGATATGAACGTTTGATATGAACGGAAAGTATTGAAATACATTCGGTACGTTGGTGTGGTTTTAATCATTGTGATCATGAAAGGGTACCGATGAGAGTCTGTACAGAAACCAGCATGTTCTTGTCTTGCAGGCTACACGGAGTGCTGGATAAACTCCGATCTGCTGCAGTAGGTATGAACACACACACACACACACTCATAACTATGCAACAGGGGTTTTTCCACTTCGAACTGTATTAAGTATCAAATCTAATTACCTTTAGTTAGTGTGTGAATGATGTGTGTGACTCCTGTTGCTTTTTCGTTCAGAGCCCACATCATTACGCTCGAAACCCCATCATTCTGATTCCAACACATCCAGAGAGAAGCGTAAAGGTGAGGAGTCTCGAGTCCACGCCGTGTCCAGCTCGCGCTCGGAAAGGCTAGAAAGGAGGGTCTCTAGCTCCGGCCATGAGCACCATGACACGTCAGTATATATATAAATATAAATATTTTTAGCTGGTGCATTGCGGTGCATTTTTTTATTGTTTGTAAAACATTTTGAATTGTGTGTGTGTGTGTGTGTTAGGAGAGGTTCCTCGGACAGGAGCTCCTCCTCTAGACTTACCTCAGCTGTCAAACCTCTGAGCGAGTCTTACTCGTCTGAAGCCATCATCGACATCAAACCCGACATGGAAAACGACGATCTTATCATAGAAGACTCCGGGATTCTTCATCCTCTCACCAGCAGGTCAAACATTCTGGGTTCAGGACGAGCAACAGGGAGTAACAGGTCCACGGAATTCACGAGGGGACAAGAAAGGTCAAGTTCTGCGTACGGACGGAGTCACAGAGAGAACAGCGGCAAGGTAAAGAGTCCTGTGATGCCTGAGCTCATGGAAGTATCGAATGATTGAAACGCACTTGTGTTATAGGGATCAGTGATGATGATTCTCTACAGCTGTACAGCGTTCTCTGCACACACATAACCGGACGTTTTATAATCTGTATTACATGAATCAGGAATGATGTTTGTGCTGCCGTCTAAAGGCTAATTTAGGCTTCAATACGTTACTTTACCTTGTGGTTTGCGTCAAACTTTGGAACGCGTTCACGTCGACACGCACGTCATTGATTTGACATAGAAGTACAATTCGGCCTTCAGAAATACCAGCTACGGTCTCGTGAAGTAAAATCTCAGCAATGCCACAGACTGTTGGGCTCTTGAGTAAGGTTTTAAAGCCTCATTGCTCAGCCCGTGTACTGTAATCGTACACGTGTGTGTGAGTCCCTTCGGTTAAACGGCGTCTGCTAAATGCCGAAAATGTAAATAAAACGTGTTGAAGCTTGATCTTTACTTTCTGTGTAGGAGGATCTGTCGCGGAAGCGGAAGGCGCCAGTCGCCAGCTCGGTGGTTCGGGTTCAGAAAGGTTACGATCGGCTTGTGGAAAGCACAGAGAACGAGGACGATGAAGACGAGGAAGTTTACGGCCTGCCCAGTCGAGTTTCCCTTCCAGCAAAACCAGAGCGCAAGTGTGTATTTGTCACGTTTAAGTTTTGTAACGCTGTTATTTCGTAGAACAGCCGAATGTAACCGTGAAGTAATTCCGTTACGAACTCTACAGACGTAAAGATACTAGCAAGTTATGCTTTTGGTTCTATATCAGTGCCTCCCGGTATCAAGCCTGCAGATGATGGAGGAGGAGGAGGAGGAGGAGGAGGTGCGCCAGCCAGTAGCTTGAGTTTTAAGATATTGATCGTAATCACATTGCGTTACCCGGGCTAAGTAGGAAGCCCCGTCACCTCATAGCAAAAAGGTCTCGCTTTTAAATCTTCAGGTTGAGCTTTTCTGTGTGGAGTTTGTATGTTCTCTGCTGGGTTTACTCCGGGTACTCGGGTTTCTTCTCGCAGCCTAAAATAAATAATACATAGATAGATGGAAATGTACAGATGTACAAACTACAATGTGTTTGTCATGAATCTAATCAAGTGTTAAACATGATGTTCAAATCCTAATAAACGAACAACATTATTTTAGTTTTATGGTTGATGTGATTTAAAGTGAAGTGAAGTGATTTTATTTTCCCTGCAGACCCACTCTGCCTCCAGCCAAGCAAGCTAATAAGAATCTGATCCTGAAAGCTATATCTGAGGCTCAGGAGTCCATTAACAAGACCACCGCTGCATACACAAGTGAGTCTCACACACACACGCGCGCACACACACACACGCAGATATGATCCTTAAACCTCATGATGTGTGCTATCTGCTTAGTCCCACAGAGACAGACGGTTCCTGTGGCACCAAGGACACGCTCAGAAAGCGAAGACATGAACAGGGCTGCTGTTCGATTGGTCCGGGAACATCTGCAAAGTATTTTACCTCAGGAAGCGCAACAGGAAGCTCGTCCAAATGGTACATATTAAATGAAATGTATTATAAACATTATTATGTGACTGAGGTAATTGGAAATTTCTCCACTGTGGGATTGATGTCAATTTTATAACCCGCTCTGGCAGCAGAGAAATCCAAAAGAAAAAGAAATATATAAAAAAGATATCATATTATATCTTAGTTTGTTCGACGTTTCAAATGATTTTCTTCCTCAAACTCATTTTCATTCTATATTTTTTGTTTGTTTTTGTTGTCCGTAGTCCAGACGCGTTCTTTATCCTCACGTTTGGGGTTTCCAGATGTTGAAACCAGAGAAGGCCAGAACAGTAAGTTTTCAGATGACTTAACTTGTGCTCAAATATGAAATAAAAAGTAGACCTAATATAATACGTGCATCACCGTCAGCGCACGGCTTGTTTGTTTGACGGTTCTTTATATTGGATGTGCATGTTGCTGCCTGTCTGAGTATCAGTCGGATGATCAGACGTGATCGTTTCCCAGATCTGATACTGATCAGTCGTGTCTTTAGTTTCCGTTCCTGAGCTTCGTCTGTTGGAAGCAACACGACTGAAAGCTCTGGACACTCGCTCCTTCATCATGAGAAGACCTGAACGTGAACAGCCACCATTACCGGTCAGGAGCCGTCTGGAACCGGTCATGCCAGCGGAGGCGCCGTCCTCCACCCCTCGCACTGTGCAGCCCCGGTAGGTGCTTCACTGGAGTCAGTTACTTCAGGTCGGTAGAATAATTACTTCCGCGGTTATAACACTTTCTGTCTGTGTGGTCCTCGTACCCAGAGAGAGACCGGACTCCAGTCCCAAGTTCATTGTGACGTTAGATGGCGTCCCGAGTCCATTCACTGGTCTGGCTGATCAGGACATGGAGACAGAAGATACTCCGATTACAAACACCTCGCTCAAACCTCCATCACAGAACACAAACAAGCCTGAACCTCTGGATCTTAACCTGACCTCTGGAATCCAGTGTGATGGTGAGGACACACACACACACACACATGCTATTCGATTGTCCCGTCTTTCTCCTGATGTCCTCTAGGTTCCTCTCCCTGTCTCCACTACTTTTTCCTCTCTTCCATGTCCGTTGTTGTGAACATTAGCTGTTTCTCTTCCTATTCCGACTCGCTCTGCGTCTCTCCTCTCAGAAGGAGCTGATGAGTTTGATGAAGAGCTGAATGAAGAGTTGGAGGAAGAGGAGCAGATGGAAGAGGAACCGTTACAAGCGAAGAGACCAAAGGTGGTGGAGCGATGCAGGTTTTGGCCGGCGTGTAAGAGTGGAGACCAGTGTGTGTATCATCATCCAACTACACAGTGCAGGTATCTTTTACAAGTCTCTCTCTCCTTCTCTCACACACACACACACACACACACACACACACACCAACGTACTGATCATAAATGCCTGGATTTAGGTCACAGTAATGATAATAGCATAAGGTCATTCTAGTTCAAAATTATGGGCCATAACGGTCTGTCAAGCTTCCTTTGGCTATTTCTTATCAGAAATAAAACAACGATAAAGTATTTATAATCTTTTTATTAATTTAGATAGTTTATGGATTGATTTTCTTTTGTGGTAATGTAGTCAGCGTCCCCTGCTGTTTAAAGTGAACATCGATTCATCGTCACATCCTTCTCGTTTGTCTACCGAGTTCATCTGGGCAGCGTTTTGTGTGTTGTGTTCTTACACCTGAACTAAATGTACACATGTTTAATTGGTGTGTTTCCTGTCTGCAGGATGTTTCCCAGCTGTGCGTTTGGTGAGAAGTGTCTGTACATCCATCCCAACTGTAAATACGACGCCAAGTGTTCCAAACCTGACTGCCCGTACACTCACGCCAGCCGAAAAGCCGCCTCGCAACCTCCTAAATCAGGTCTGTCAATGTCAAAATACAGGACCTGGTACTTTAAGCATCATCACAGAGTGATCATCTAACCTCACTGTATAGTTTAGACTCGGCACAAGGGGTCGAACCCGTGTTACAACATAATGAATGAATTGTGTCGTTGCAGCTCAGTCTCAGTCCAGCAGTGTGTGCCGCTTCTTTCCTGAATGTAAGAAGATGAACTGCACCTTCTACCATCCAAAAGTACGTTTCACTCACCTGCCCGCACCCCCTTGTGTTATTGTCCTGCTTAGTAAAGTTTGATTTATTATAGTGAATATCTATTATTATAAAACGAGTTTCAGTTTGACCTGTGTTGTGTGCTTTAGCCGTGTCGGTTTGCAGCACATTGCAAGCGTGCTGGCTGCACCTTCTACCATCCGACTACGTCTGTGCCACCTCGACACGCCCTGAAATGGAGTAAAGCTCAGGCCAGGTGAGACAGCTTGGGGAAAGTGATCTGGTTATGATTCAGTTTTACACTCTAACACACAAACTTTGTTTTAATTTTGACTACAGCTGAAGAAGAAAATCCACAGCAGCTGGAACATCTTTAAATCATCAAATTATTAGTATTCTTTTTTTTTTTTTTTTTTTTTTTTTTAAAGGTCTGTGATTTCATTATTGGCCTTTTCTACTAAATAATCATACATTAAAATCACTTTAGTAAAATGGAAAGACGGCGACTGATTTTTTTCTTCTATGCTGCAGTTATTAAAGTCGAATGTTAAGCTGCCCTGAACGATGAATTTAATAAACGTGAAACAATCCCAGTACACGTGCGTTTTGCAGCTCTCAGGAGTTTATTTAAAGCTCATGATCTTCAGGGTGGTAGAGTTCACTCATCAGGCGGTAGATGTAAGACGGAGCGTTTCCTCCGATGTTGGAGATGAAGAGGGTGATCAGCTCGGGTGGCACGTAGTCAAATACAGGACAGTGAGCGTTCACCTTGGACAGGATCTCACCTGAGGATCAGACACAAAGGTTTGCTGGTGATGGATTAAATCCACCTACAGGCATGTTTTCACAAGCCAAACGAATCATTGCCGCACTGAAATATATCACATGACATGCATACAGACACCAGCGGAAATCCTCGACTCAATCAAAAAGTAATCAAAAGCCACTTCCAGATAAAACATGACGGCGATGTGGAGGATGTGTAGCGTCTTGAACTCTGGGGGATCCAGTTTCCTCCCTCCCACAGACCAAAAACATGGAAGGTGAAATAGACTAGAGATATGAAATTGCCCCATGACCTGTTTTTGGTCACGGACGTGTAAATAAGGTATAAAACGATCCTGATGCTCAAAAATCTTGTAGCAATTTGCTTCAGAATGACCGTGGATGATGTAAAATCCGCAAGAACAACAGTTATAAAACAGTTCTAAAGGATGCGGTTTACAAATGTTTTAAGATGTAAATAAAATAATGCACCTTCAGTGAAGGGAAGCACCTCGTGTGGAGAGACGAACTTGTGGAATGTGTCCTCTTCATTAGGAAACTGAAGAAAATAAATAAATAAAAATATTTGTGTTCCGATTCCACTGTTGCTGTGTGTTATCGCAGACGTGTGTGTGTGTGTGTGTGTGTGTGTGTGTGTGTGCGCCAGTGTTGTTACCTGCGGTGAGAGTTTGAACATGGCAGCACATACGATAAGCGGGGTGGAGTGGTGTTTGGCGGCAAGGGCGAGTGTGTGGGTTCCGTTCACAGCTCTCAGCCCTCCGTTAGCCAAGACGGTCTGGGTTCCAATGATGACCTGCACGGAGTAAAGACGACGTTTGATCCCGATTTCATCACACACACCGATCAAAGTCTTTCCCATCAAATACAGACGAGAAATTTTATGGAAATTTAATTTTTTTTTGAAGTTTACTGCTCCATCTGGCTTAGTGGTGTAGCAACCGGGTTCGATTCCTGAGTAGACTCCTGAGCTTTCTGTGTGGAGTTTGCATGTTCTCCCCGTGTCTATGTGAGTTTACTCCGGGTGCTCTGGTTTCCTCCCACAATCCAAAAACATGCAGATGAGGCAAACTGAAGATACAAACTTATCCATGACATTGACGTGACTCCTGCCATTCAAAACCTGACGCTAAAAGCTCATTAAATAAATAAAACGGATCCTCCGACCTCCTTGTTTGACTGAATTTTCCCTCCTTACAATTTGTCACGTTTGCTTACCGGTTGTTGGACACGTAACTAATATTATCGAGCCTCTCTCACCTTATTAACTCGGGACATAACCGCAAATATGGCGGCATCTGGGATCACGGTGGTCTCGATGCCGTCTTGGGATAGACTGGTAGCCATTTCATGTCCCTGGAGAACACACAGCCACAGAGAATCAAGCAGAGTACACACACATATACACACACACACACACAGTTAATATAGAGTAGAATTATGGGATACGCCACCTGGCAGAATGGCGCACACTCGGCCACGATGACGTGGAATTTGCGTTTTCGGGCGGCGTCTTTCAGAAAAGCTTCGACGGTACGAGAACGTCCGACGGTCATGATCACCTCGTTAGAGTGAATATGTTCTAACGCCTGCATGGCGATGTTATCTGTAGTTCCCTCTGCAAAACAACCAAGAAAAAGAACCTATGATCACTTCACTATTCCGGGGCCTCAGCTTCATTTTCAACCAGCCAGCAGAGGTCATAATTGCAGCAATCAATCATAAACCTTTTTACATGTTCAGCATACCATACTCAGACTGAGCCATGGGGGTTAAAAGCCCAGTAATGGCAACCAGACAATGGCAAAGTTTTATTTCAACATTCCTTTTTGAGTCCTTCAGATTACTAGTCATACCTGTTGACTTACTAGTCATACATGACTTACTAGTCATACCTGTTGACTTACTAGTCATACCTGTTGACTTACTAGTCATACCTGACTTACTAGTCATACCTGTTGACTTACTAGTCATACCTGACTTACTAGTCATACCTGTTGACAGCAAATCATACCTGTTAAACCATCTTAATGGTTAAGCTTTGTGTGTGTGTGTGTGTGTGTGTGTGTGTGTGTGTGTGTGTGTTAGTAAATCTGACCTAGTTCAGTAAGCAGTTCATTGATGGCCTCGATGACGTTGGCTTTGAGGGAACTGAAGTGGGTTCTGAAGTTGTCTTCACTAGAACCACCGGATGTGAGCAGCTTGTGTAGAGATTCCTGCTGATCGGCCTCCTCGCTGCTCCCTCGAGATCTGAATCAAAGATGTTAACTGGAATAAATCATGCGTTCAGACGACACTCATAACCGATACAAGAGAAAGAAATTATTAACACAATTTATCTCCAAGCGAGAACACAAATGATTCAGTGTGTGAAGCGTCCAATCAGAGACGCAACGACAACTAAACACAGAACTGAATGCAACGACAAGGGAACCCGTGTACGGGTGGGAACCTGAGACAGGACTGTGACGCCCGAAAACAGGTGAACATGAGGTTTCGTTTTAAATGTTTACAATGTTTGTAGCCCGACGTACCTCGCGTACTCCTCCCGGATGATTTTGAGGATACGACGGACCATGTTACCCACTGTGGTCTCTGATGGCTGAGCTGCCGTCATTCTCCTGCCTTCCTTCCTTATGATCTCCATCAGATCACCTACACACACACACACACACACACATCTTTATTCAATGCACCAATCATCATCCAGCTGTACATCGTGATCATGGCAGCAACAAGTCTGTTTTATACATAATTAAATAAATAATTTATTACTGACATCCAATTATTACAGATGTGGAGCCAGTCGGCCAGATGTTGCCTGGAAGAGCCAAGAATCTGCAAACCTCTGGCAGTCCAGTAGCTAACACACACTTCTGTACACATTCACCCCCTAACTGCTGCCTGGGTGCAGTGGCTAGGGCTGCCCACTGCTTATTGTGGGCTTATTACTGCCCCCTAGTGTATCTTCACAAGTCGAAATTCTAAAAGCAGTTGCTTGACCCCAGGGTAGCACGGTCGCCTCATAGTCACAAGGTCCTACCCATAATCCATGCGGGTTAGAACGCAAAGCTCGGATAAATAGGACGGTTTTGTCAGGAAGGGTATCCAGCGTAAAAAGCCTTGCCGAATCAAATAAGATGTGGCGACCCTTAACAGGGGGTCCTTGAAATTTCCAATCCTATCCTAAGTGACTTAAATAACAGTGACAGTCAGTGAAGCAGTTAGGGGCCACGCTCAAGGGCCCAACAGAAGCAAGCTGGCAGAGATGGGACTCGAACCAGCGACCGTCTGAATCCCATTTCAATGCTTGAACACGTCGCTATGAATGTTATGAATTATATGTGAATAATAATATAATTGTAATAATATTATAATAATATATTATATTGTTATAATAATAAATGAAGTTAATAAAGGACCTGCGCTGCTCCAGCGGGACTGGGCGGTGATTCGCCGGAGCAGGGAGGCCGTCTCTCGGGCAGTCTCGGCGGATCCACGGACGCATCCAGCGCCGCTGCCGCTCCGCTTCAGCTTCGCTAAAAACGCTTCGATCCTCTCGGACAGATCCGTTTCCTTATCCGCCACCGGCATCTTTCATTAATAAACTTTATTAACTTTAATGATCGGTCCAGAACCGCGAGTTTCACTGACAACGTGAAACAAGCGACAATAAACGAAACACAAAACACATTTCAAAATAAGAGTTCTTTAAACTGGCCTACATTTTAAATGTAACGTTTTATGAACGTTCTTCTAACTTTTGTAAACTAAATATTTAAAAAAAAAACTCTTGACAAAGGAACGTTCACATTTACACAGCCAAATTTGAACATTAAAAATAAATCATTTAAAACTATTATCATGTTGTAATACATCGTTCCTAAAATAAATCTTAAATGATGACTTAAATGAAGGTTTATGTGTTATTATTTTAACATTTTAATAACTTTCTGAGAAGACACACACACACACATTGGGATGTAAAACTAATATAGTTTTTATTTGTCATATTTAGATTGATGACATCAAATATTTATATTACACAGCTTGAGCAATCTGACCCCAACTGACTTTATTCAACAAAATTCAACTTTAATGTTATTACTGCCACCTAGTGGTCTCAAAGAGGAACATGTAGAATATAAAGAAAACCCAGGAACATTTGGGTTTTTATTATCAGTACATTAAAACAATTATAAACTAATTTACACATAGCTATAACTAACATATATAACATAACTATAGCTAATTTGCACATATTCATTTATTTAAATGCATTTTAAATGCACCTCGGGTGAGTTCCATCCTAAAAACTGACAGTACTGATTCAAATTAACTCACTGAGTAAACAGTTAAAAAAATGTTATTTACAATTTACAAATGACTTCAAACTTTCCTTAAATTACACTTAGAAAGCTAAAAAAAACCCTAAATAGTAGTAATAGTATAATTTTACCCATTTACCCAAGAAATCAAATCTCATTTAAACAGAATTAGAAAGCTAACCCAAACGAGCCTACATTACGATGAGATGTGCATGTATGTGTAGACTTATGCTTTGCAATGGATCATTTAAGATCCAGAAGTGTTTAATAAACCGCTGATCCCATCAGGATGAATTTAAGACAGTTTCGGTAAATTATATGGATTTTCCACGACTGTCTCCTGGCTGAAGCTGGTTTGGTCAGATGGTGTCTTGATTTCCACCTTTGTGCTGGATCTGTAGTAATAAATGAACAGGAAGAATCCTGAGAGGAAAAAAAAAACACAAATTATATGCACACAATTTGATCGAAAACCCAAAGTCAAAACATTTTTGTTAGTTTATTCTACTGTGCACTATATTACTATATTACATCATAATTTTGTAGGAATATTTCAGATTTAGTAAGACTAGTAAGTTGAGCAATAATGTACAAATGTGAACAGTGCATTTTTACTATGTATAAAGTATAATCATAATAATGTCTTTTCTTTTTATTGTCTGTTTGTGTTGTTTTATAAACAGTGAAGAAACTGGCTTTATCTTAAATATGACAAACATTTGTTATTTGTGGATAGTAATTCTAGAATCTTGTTTTTATCCTATTCCTTCTGTAATAAGTACATAGTTATAACTAAATAAGTAATGAAATTAATTTTATAATACAATTCTATAAGTATTCCTTCAAGAAAACAATTGTTACCTTGAAAGGAGTTAAGAATCGTGAAGATGTACAAAGCTGGTACTCGCATCACCCCAAAGGCAAAGAATGCAAACCCCCAACCGAGTCCGAGCAAAAAGAACAGACCCATGATGGCAGAAGCGTCTGATGATTTTGTCTTATTCTTTAAAATTTTTTTCACGTTTGGCTGATTTTTCTGCAGCATGCAGAAGAAGTGCAGCATCACCACAAAGACGATGAAGGTGAAGAGAAACACAACGGCATAAAAGCCGATATTTACACCGTAGAGGACAATCTTGTCTGTGATCCAGCACCTTTAAAAACAATAAACATCAAGAGTTTTGGCAGAAAAAAACAGGTACAATTAAGTAGAATTATGATGAAATGCCCTCTAACTTACATGTTTATGTTAGTTCCCATGTCAGTTTTACTGTTAAGGCTGCCATATTTTCCTGTAGCAAAATTTGCAATCACAATGATGGCAGGCAGCACTAAAAAAATAAATATAGATGACAAAGGTTTCTTAGTGATTGGAATGTAGCGGCTTATTTATCAATAAAGAAGCACAGCTGTAATTTGTGTGATCTTCAGACTTACCCCATCCAGTAATGTGAATCATGGTGATGTATTTTTTTATTTCTTCTAAGTTTTTGGCAAACTGTAAACAGAGGTGCAATGCCACAAGAAAAAACCACTGGAAACTGGACAGCATGGAGTAGTGCATGAGACTTGCCATCACCTGACATCCTAGTGGGTTTTCGGTACTGGCCACAGACTCGTTGGTTAGAAAAGTAAAATTGAGAAGGAACAAAGCCAGGAACAAGTTCATGAGGATTTTTACAGACGCTCCTGTTTGTCCTCTTCTGCAAAATAAGAAAATGAATAAAACACACCACCGTTACGTTCATAATGAAGGTCTAGTATCAAAGTAAGATGCAGCACTGGTTAGCACTGTCACCTCACAGCAAGAAGTACCAGATTTGATTCCCAGGCTAGCTCAGGCTTTCTGTGTGGAGTTTGCATGTTCTCCTAGTGTCAATGTGGGTTTATTTCCTCCCACAATCCGATGACATGCAGTCAGGTTAACTGGGATACTGAAATTGTCCAGTGTGTGTATGTGTGTGTGCGTTTGTTTGTCTGTATCTGTACCCTGCAACAGACAGGTGGCCTGTTGAGGTGTTTAGTGTATCCCCCTTACAATTCCTTACAATAAGGAAATAGGGCGCACCAGGTGGGTACCTGATGATACCTGATTATTAGACTGAGCAATAAGAATGTTGATATATATATATTATATACATATATAATAATTTATATAAGACATAGATTACAAAGGTTTAAACAAACAAGTCTACTGTACCTCAGCAGAAAGTGCATTATGAGCGCCACACTTAGGAAAAAGATGGACAATCCACACCCAATAGAAGTGATGTAGGTAAGATTGGTTAAATCAAATTCTGACAATTGGCCTTGATTTGGATCAGACTGCAATAACAAAAGTGTTCACAAAACATGATTAATAACATCATCAGTGGTGTATCAGTATTCACAAAAGTAGAAATAGACATGATTATAATTAACACTTGTTTTTTTGCTAAATGTTTAAAGTTTATGGACAACTAAGAAATCTGACCGCTGACAGGTTCAACATTTGCTGTAAAAGATGATGAGTGCAAAAATACCTGAATAAAACCAAAGTTTAACTCTGGGACCAAATTCCAGAAACAATATTTAAAACAAATCTCACCATCAACAAAGCAAAGAATGTTAAATGAGTACAAGTGCAGGTTATCTCGGTGTCTGTGATGGTCGTGTTGCATCCATCCGTCGTCCAGTTCGGCTTTGATCCTGATCGTAAAAAGAAAAAGTTCTTACATAGGGAACAAACGTTTTGGCAAAAGCAATTTTTAAGACACACACACACACACACACTCAATATACATGCCAATATACGCAAAACATAAATTGATGCAATAAAATATAACAACCGTTTCCATTCCAAGAGTGACACTTTGGAACAAGCTGGGTCTGCAAAAAAAAAAAAAAGAAATGATTTCGGACATTACACACACACACACACACACACACACACACACACACACACACACACACACAGGAGGAAATCCAGGTGAGAACCTGACAAAAAGTTTATGACAGGACAAAGATTTCCAGAAACTTCCCAAATTCAGAAGTAATTTATAATGATGATGATGAATTTTAATACCTCATTATGAACTTTAAAGGTTAAATTGACAGGTTCAAGAAGTCCAGAAATATGTGTTCCCATGTCAATGGAAAAAACCTCATTTTCCAGTAGAAAGCTGTTCTTCTCATCCTAACATGTCAAGCGTGATGGGAGTAAAAAAAAAAAGTAAATTTGTTATGATGATTTGTAGTAAGAAAAATTCATGCTATTCTGATGTAACTGGAAGTGATTCTGAAAGCTCGCCTGTGCAAAGTTGGGGATCCTGAGTAGTCCTGCGAACACCGTTGTATTGTTTTGGTTTTGTGCTTTTTCAAAAGCCTCTTTTGGTATGTAAAACATACTCTGAAACATCGATTCCTCTGCTCCAGTTTCAAGGACCTAAGAAGGGACAAGAATCACTGGTGGTTGTGCAATTTGAGTAAATTCATCTGCAGTTAAAATATCACCAAAACCACATGAAGCTGTAAAATGAGTCTGACATGTTGTGGTTGCTTTTGGAGCACCAGGAAGCTTTTGGAGTGTCTCAGGTAAAATCTTTTGTACCTTCAGACTGCCCTGTTACATTATCTACATGTTCAGACTGTATACCGTAACCGACTTGCCGGTTCAATTTAGCGATTCGACAGGTCATGACTGAAGTGCCTTTGAGCGGCGCAGCGAACCCCTGACGTCTCTTTGGGTGTCGTGGCGAGGGCTGCCCAACATGTAGAGCATGCATACTCACCGCTGCCCTTAGTGTGTGTAAACTGCACACTGCAGTATATAAATGTTGCTTTTATGTGTTTTTTTGTTTTACTTACATTAAAATTTGTGTTCACGGTGTACATGAAGGAGATGGGCTGCGGTGCACTGGTGTTAGCTTTCAAAAAAATACCAGAAATGTTTCCCAAGGACAGCGATGCTGAGGATGAATTCTCCATTAGATGCAAAATATTTGCATTTAGGATCTTTATGACGTCACTGCAGAGGGAAGGGAAATAAAAAGAAGTTTATTTTTTACTCATTTATTTGAACAGTTAACCACTTCATTCATCATTTAGGTGAAGGTTGTGGTCATTCTGACTTCTGCTGAACCACCTGGTGCAATGCAATTTTGTGCCCATAGTGCGTCGGTATAATGTAGTGCTCTACCTCCTTCTACAATGATTTTATACAGAAGAATTAAAGAGTTCTAGGCCACAGACACATTTTACAGAAGCATGTACAGTCTGGTCTAGTTTACAACACTGTTATCAGCACTTACAAATAACTGGACGTTCCGGAAGTGAAATTTTCGTTTATCTTAAGTTCTTCTGAGGTGATGTGTTTATCTGTTTGCTTAAAGTTTCCACCGATTTGGCATTTTACAGACGTTCCATTTAAAGTAATGATGCTACTCTTCTCTGTAATGAAAGCCCAAAATACAATGTATATCTTTAAACATACAAAAGACACAAACAGGATTATATACTGTAAAATCAAGTGGAATTTAATTCAACATTCTTACTCCAGCTGGTTGTGAGTTCTGCATTATTACATTGTTGTTTTAAATCAAAGCAGGTCACATTTACACATTTAGGGTCAGAATCTAGAAATCAGAAAATATTCATGATAACATTAACATTATAAAATCTCCCAAATGTAAACCTCTTTCATTCACGTCACATCTGAAGGAATTGTGGCTCGTTACTCATTGTAGGATTGTTTTGTTCAGTTAGTGTAAAAGGTTTTGAGAACTGACTCTCTGTTTGAGGTCTTTATTAAGTTAAAATGTTTAAGATGTTACTTCAGAACCTGCAAGATGTTGCCAATTAAATTATCGATTTAATTACATTCGTAACTGATCGACATTTCAAACCAGGCCACTTTTCTGTTTCTCGTCACTTTAATCCATCTGTTAACTAATAATCATAAAACTCTCTAATACTTACTATTTCTCATCCAATTTGAAATATAGTTTTTCAGCGTATCTGTAAAAATCACAGAAAGAAGTTGAAAAAGAAGTCAATTCTATTGTCATTTGTTTTGATTATATGTTGCAAAGGTTTGAATTGTCAATTATTAAAAGTGTTACATAGATTACATTATTTTATATATTATTAGAGATCCGGACATATGAAAAGGCTGTGATGCAATCATGTGTAAATACCATTCAAGTAAACGAAGGTTAATGTCCTTTTTCAGAGTCTCAACATTTGTAGCTTGGTAGCTTTTGGAATTACAATAATAAGTTTTTCATAAGAATAGTGAATACCATTCATTTATGCGTAATATTAGCCTGATTATAGCCCAAACACACGCACCCAGATTGATTGGAGACACTAAATTATCCTATAAGTATCTATCCGCTATGATGCATTGACCCGTGAATTATAGTACTGGACCCATGCCCGGAGAAACAGGAAAAGTTGTGTCAGGATGAGCATAAAAAACCAACTGTAAGCTGCAGAGATAAGATTATTAATACAGTTCAGATTCTTACATACCATTTGTGCAGTCGTCTGTATGTGGCACAAAGCAGATTGGTTTCTCAGGTTGCATGTTTCTAGTGATTACAATTTGATGTGTTGAATTTGCGTTTTTCAAAAGCCAAACACCAAGTTTTTCATAGGAACAGTCTGAAAAGATTAAAAACGACAACACACACATCTTAATATATATGACAATAACAAGCAATAAATAAATAATATTATAATATATATCAAATGCAATTTATTTCGGTACCAGTTTAAAGAATGTATTTTTCTTTTACAGCACAATTGTGTTGTTCACACAAACTTGTTCAATAATTGTTACATCGTTGTTAAATTAAACATCTGGCCTGCACAAAGCCCTAATCTTAACTCTGTTTAGACGTTCACATCTAACATTAGAGAGTAAAAGTGTTATATATAAAGATATATATACATTATATGTTTCAAATGATAGTATGATAGGTCATTAAAGTTAAACACACAAGAATTTAATTACCTTTATTAAATTTTCCCTCATTGTAGTTTGCTGCAAAGAAAAATAAGTGTTTAGTTTTGTCCTGACAACAATTAAGTTTGAAACGTTTATGAGTTTAGTCATTTTATATGTAACCAAATTCAAATGTTGAGCAGACGTACTATCATTTGTGTCGAAGGAAAAAAGGCAGAAGGATTTATTGAATTGTTCTGATCCTGAAAAGACAAACAGGAGAAACAAAAAGACTTATAGGATGGATAAAAAAATAGGATAGTAAAGTAAGAAAATCAAAAGCAAACAAAATATACTTTACACACACACAACAACTAAGCTTTTTCAATGAAGCTGGCTTTATGTCTCTTTACTGTGCACGGAAACAGGAGTACCAGGAGGAAACCCACACTGGCACAGCAAGAACTCCACATAAAAAGTCCTGGATTGTCTTACTCGGGAATCAAACTCAGGACTTCGTGCTATGAGATGACCGTGCTAACCGCTAAGCCATCGTGCCATGCCTACTACATGTAATAAAACAAAATCCAAACAACACGAATATTAATAACAATTAAATATTATAATGTACTATAAACGTATTTTAACAGCCATAATCTTTCTAAACATCCATAGAAACATGGTGTGCAAGATACAGATATACATACCAGTAGTAGTGTTGGGAATTTGGATTTGTCCATTAAACCCACCATCAATAATGATCATCCAACAATCTTTACTCCACTCCATCTGACATCTGCTAGTCGAGTTATTCGCCGTATTTGAAAACACTGTTTTGAAAAATAAAAAGCTGCATCATTCCATCATCCAGCCAAATGAGGTCTGCATTACTGCAGCAACCGGTGTACAACCTGTGTGTCATAGTCAGAGTGGGTAAAATGCTTCTATTGAGTATTAATATTGCCCAGAATTCCCACCACCGGCCTTGTCACAAAAATATACTGTAGAAGAGTAAACATAACTAACAGTAACACTTCTTTTACAACCAGGTTGCAATTTTTTTGCCTCTAACTTGGACGCTTCGATATTAATTGCAATTGAAAAAATATAATTAAAATGAATAACAGTGCACTGTTAGAAGTGTTTAGTTTTAGTACCTGGTGCTTTGCTACAAGCTGTTGTGCTTAGTTTTGTCAATGTTCTTTTTTATGACAAAACATAATGTGGTTATGTAAAGTTACATTTGAGATATATACTATACTCACAATTACATTTGCTTTGCGTGCAGCAGATTTTTTAATGTACCATTATACATTTCCACACATTGTGCACATTGTATATGGACATCCCTCCTATTTTAAGTTCAGCTGTTTTAACAATTAGCAGATGATAATAATTGTATGAATTATACGTGTGGGGAAAGAAAATGATCCAATCAACAAGTTCTTGAAATCAGTAGTCTGTAATCGCAAATTTGAGACTGTGTGTGTCTGTTACTGTGTGGTTGGTTGGGTGTATTTCTGTATAAACCGAATTGTGTTTATGTTTCTAGCCACTGACCTTCTACAAGCACTTAATGCCTGTTAAAATGTACATATTTTACATTTATTTACATTAAAATCTTATTTCTATGTATTTAATTCAATGTAATTAAATATAATGATGAAATTTAAGATGACGGTCTGACTCAAGTAGTCTTCCATTTGAACCTAACTGTTTTCAACAGCGTCCTGTACTAATCAAAAATGGTCTTTATAGTCTTTGCTAGGAGGGGTGTTCATATACTTTTGGCTCTGCAGTGAATTTTACCACTAATCCAGGAGATTGTCATGATGATCAGTAGAGAATTTCTTCCTCTCCAAGTCCAATCCATCCTTACTCATGTACAGAGAAAATACACTGAAATAAAAATTCACATTATGATAAACATTTTATAGTTGATCAGTTTTATTTACATGATTAACTACTTATAATTACTTAGTTATTAATGATTGATAATTAGTTTTCACATTCTCACATCAAATACATTGATATTTACATTAATATCACATGAGAATACATTAAAGCTGAAACCTTAAAAAAAAACACATCATTGCTTTTTATACACTCTAGGATACAGATTTAAGAATATATTTGCAAATTATTTACTTTCTTCAATTAATGAAATAATATTTTACACAAAGTGTATTAAGTGTAATTTTTGGTTTGGTTAATATATTTTACTAATTAATATTCTGAGCATACCAACAGTGATAAGTAAGCAACTATTGACAACTAGAAATGTGGCTATTGCTTAACAATAACAACAATAACAACATTGATAATAGCAATATTGTTATTATTTTTGTGGATTTTAATATTCGCTCACCTGTTGGATTCTGACAAGTTATGATTAAGTTTGTAAGAAACTGCTGTTGTGCTTTTGTACCAAATTAATGAATAATAATACATCAAAAATAATTAATTGAAATTATTGAATAATTGAATTATTATTTTGAATATGACAAAGTCCTTAATCCTTAAAAAAAGCATAATCTTACCAGTACTATAGAGATTCTGTTTCTCCTGTAGAAAACTGCACAACACAAACTTCTGTTTCAATCTGAAACAACCTTTTACAGACTCATTTACATTTCATAAATCCAACTGACACACACACACACACACACACACACACACACACACACACACACACACACACACACACACACACACACACAC
>JAOUQU010009472.1:0-18494 GCA_028566735.1 Ammoglanis amapaensis | reverse complement strand
TCTTCCTTTGTGACGCCGTTCAAATTAAAAGTCCCAGAAGTCCTTTGACGAGACGCAGTGTTTTTCTTTCCTGCGACTAATCGACCAATGGAATTTGTCCGACTAGTAATTTTTCTTTTTTGGTCGACCAACGATTAATCGAGGTCAGCCCTAGTTGTTGCTAACTATCACAAAAATCTGTGCCATAAAGGCTAGAGAACAGCTTACCTTAAAAATATCAGTTTGATTGCAATGTGTCTGTACAGTCCACATTAAGAAAAAAATCGAATTATATAAAATAAAATAAAAAGATAATGAAATTATTTTAATGATAAGAGTAATTTAAAGACAGAGTCGAAAATAGTTTTACAACATCTTGTTTTGAGTGGCGTAGTTTAACACCATTCAAGAAAATTTTAGATATTCTGATAATCTAATTCCATAGAAATTAAGTGTTTAGAATTCTCCAGAAAAAGGTTCAATAAGAAAAAATGGTTCAATCCGAAAAACTGGAGCGTCACATTTATCTCTTGTGTAGTTTAAAATTTGTTTAAAAAACTAGCCTTAAAAATTTCAATGTACATACAATGTAAACAAAGGGGGAAAGGTTTATTGATTAAATACTAGTGTAGATGAAAGCTAAGAATTGCAAGGTCAGGTTACACTAGTGTTTAGTGTCTGGGCATTAAATAAAGCTAATGTTAAAAAATTATAAGTGCACTATAGAGAAAGAAAAAATATTTTCAACAAATCCATGATCAAACACTGTTGTTCGAAAATAAAGGGAGCTGCCTTGCTGGCTTGATGTCCAAATAGATAGCGATCTAACTAGTGAGTCATTGCCTTATAAATCAGAATAGCAATGGATGCAGAGTTGTTCTATACTGATTATTACATTCTTTTTAAGGTGACTTACTAGTCAGCTTATAAGGTGTCTAGGAATTTGAATAGCTGACCTCTCAGAATGAGCACACGACTTAAAATGCTGTCTAAGTAGTTATTTCCCTAGGTTTCCGAACACAACCAGGAACTTCTTAGTGACTGAGCTTTGTGCTGAAGCTCTATTAAGTTTTTAACAAGTATGTGGGTAATGAACAGTAACAAATACACTCAACCAACCAAACAGCACATCTTGGAGCCTGAGGTTTACACTGAGATCTGGTGTCATGTCTTCATAGATTCCTCCAGGTAGGTCCAGATTTAGTTAAAGGATTAAAATGTGGCAAATAAAACAAAAGTGAAAAAGATTTTTTAAGGGTTCAGTGCTGTTTACTTTATCTGTCAGTGGTTCTAAGTGTATTTATGATGTTATACATAGACCTGTCTGTAATGTTTTGATTTTTGCTTTGTTTACAAAAACTGATTGTTCAGCAAATTGTCCCAACATCAATTTAAGCCTACAACTATTATCTTACAAAGGCTTAATGGTAAAAATACTGGTCTAGAAACCAGAAGATCGCTGGTTCTATCCCCACTACCACCAAGTTGCCACTGTTGGGCCCCTGAGCAAGACCCTTGACTGCTTCAAAATTGTGTACACTTGACTGCTCCAAAATTGTGTACACCTGTAACTGTAAGTCGCTTTGGATAAAGACGTCTGTTTCATGTTGAGAATTCTTTATGCTTGAAAAAAAAAACATAAACCATGAATACATTACAAAATGTGAAGCTGTGGACAGTTATTTGTTAACCACTGAGTAATGGTTGTAGGTTTTGGATTTAAATTAATTGACATTATTTGCTTCTAACACATGAAACAATTTACCAATGTGCTCAATAAAGGCTTAATGGAGGAAGAGAAAAAAAGACTATATTCGTTTTGTCATTCTCATCTGCAATAACTATAGATTGCTCCTTTCTCTTTATCATAATCTCCGTCACTTTAACTGTGTTTCTCTCTCTGTCTTTCTTTGGGCGGTCACCGGGGGGTTAAGCACCTTTTTATGCACTTTAGATTATTTCTTCGTAAATCCTCCTGCTCTATGCTATCTCTCATCCACAGATGGAACAGGGATTTGAGTGATGGTCACCGGCACGGAGGTCATGGCAGGCAAGGCATAAAAGAAGGGCCCTTTTTTTGAGGTATGCACTTCACTAAGTCTTACAACAGGTCCAGACAAAGCAGTACAATACTCCTAGCAGCTGCATGGTTTGTCTTTAAGTAGAATCGTCCGCTTATTAGGAGCTTGTGAGTAGAACCACTATTGTTTGCAAAAGAAAGTAACCAAGTCCATTGCGAAACAAAGATAAAGTGGGTTGTTTGTTGTGAAAGCCAGAATAATTTCATTGATGATGGAAGTCTTTTTTCCCAGGGTGCAGTTTGACATGTGAATGGACAAAAAAGTGGCAGTTGGCATGATCAAGGGTTTTTTCTTACTTACGAGTCTACTTAATGCCAGCATGTCTGACTGCATCCCTGTTGTAGATGGGTTCTAATCTACATGTGCTTGCAAAGAAGAAGGAAGCTGCTGATAATATCTGGGGAAAACAGTGGCTGCAGGGTATTTCTGACCCATGCACACACAACGCACACACACGCACACGCGCACACGCACACACGCACACACAAATCCTCCCCCAAAACCACTAGCAGCCCCATCATTACCAGAAACTACAGCATTCTTGTGTCTTTAATCATCACTAATACATGCTTTAGTTGATCCACCAACATGACACCAAAGAAACCTTGGTTCTGGCATGCCAAAACACACAAACACAACTACAGACAGATGTTGATGTACTCTTGCGTGTGTCATTTTCAACCATTATTAGATTCTATGTTGTTAAAATGTGTGTTCATGCTTCCTGAATAAAGATACCCTACATAACACAACAATGATGATTTATAGTTATTTATGGGTAGAACAGTGGTGCAGTAATGAGTGTGCCACATAGCCCCAGGATGCTGAGAACTCCAGATTTGTTCCACTTTCACCAAGGTGCTCTGCATTTTAATCAATCTATGCAGTGAAACACACATGTTCACACAGATACTAGTGAGCACACAAAACCGGGCAGCAGAAAGTACACATGCGGTGGGCGACCCCAACAACTGCCTCCGGTGAACAACCTTCTGATCACAAACCTTTCTCTAACTGTTCTATACAAGTCGCTCTGTGGGTATTTTTGTTGTTATCTTTACACAATATGAAGTGTGTATTTAGTAGTATACTGTCACATGTTGCAATAACTGTGGTTATTATATTACAATAATATCAGCATGGACTTGTAGGTAGAA
The DNA here is from genome assembly GCA_028566735.1 of Ammoglanis amapaensis. Classification (NCBI taxonomy): domain Eukaryota; kingdom Metazoa; phylum Chordata; class Actinopteri; order Siluriformes; family Trichomycteridae; genus Ammoglanis; species Ammoglanis amapaensis. The sequence goes on along the minus strand of JAOUQU010009472.1, from coordinate 15,277 downwards.
CTAAAGATGCAAATTCTGTCTATTAACCGTTATTAGTCAAATGCTAACCAAGCTTTTTAGATACCATTAGAATATGATTTCAGAACACTGTAAAGCTGCTTTGTGACAATGTCCACTATAAAAAGCACACAACTTAATAGTTTCTGGCAATATAAGATACTATGTAATACAAAGTAAACAGAAAACACACATTTGACTTTATTAAATGTATTTTTTTCATTTTGACAACAAACTAATAATTGAAAATATTTATAAGATCATAGTGATAAAGAAACTGCATTATTTCACTTAACTGTTACTTATACAACAGATAAAGAGAAAAGTGTTTTTTTACAGCTGTTAGAACAAAATCCCTTTAACAGATGGATGTTCATGTATGAATGTGATTTTATGTTCTTAAATGTAACCAGTGTATTCTACACATCCTCAATTTATAAAAATGAAGCTTTTTAAATTTTAAATATATATAAAATAATATCAAACACATTGATAATCCCCATTTATCACTCAACCCAAATCATGTTTAGTTTTAGTAAAAATGTGTTTTGTGTTCTAGATCCTGTTTCAGTGATGACCATCATGCCTTGTACTATGGTGTAGTCTAGTTTATGTTTAGCAGTTTAGCGTTAGCTTAAGGTGTAGGATAGTTTACTCATCTTTCATTTGTCTTCTAGCATTAAGCCTAGCATTTAGCATAAGTCACGTGTCTGTGTGTCAGTCCTGTGAAACTTGTTTATTAATAATGAATAAATGATATGTTACATATCTACATATGTGGCCGCCAACATCTCATGTAAAGACTCCAAACTGCCACATAATTGCTTCACTGCTTGATTTTTAAATGTGGAATAGTTTCTGCTTTTCATTATTCAAATAGGGTGGCCAAGTGGGTAGCACTGTTTAAGCACTGCTGCCTCAGGTTGGGTTCCTTGCTGGGGTAGTTCGGGTCCTTTCTGTTTTGAGTTTGCGTGTACTCCCCGTTTCCATGTAAGTTTTCTTCCAGAGCACAATGCTTTCTCCAGTCCAAAGACAAATAAGTGAGACGAATTGGAAATATACCATTATTCATGACTGTGATTGAAATTCAACTTAATTTGATGAAATCATTTCTAACAAGTAACTACCCACCCAGTGATGAATGTAAATCAGTTTGTGTAAAACATTTTTAAAAACTAGGAAATAAACATTATTAAACAAACACAAATAATAAGCTTTCTGTTTAAATTAAAATCATGTTAGTTTGGGGTGCATTTCATCATGGATGTTATTATTCTGTATCTGAGCTGTCAAACTGAAGCGATCATCAACTGTCAAAAATGTAATAAAATGGCATTTAAGCTGACAGCATAAATTGAATAATGAGTTCTGTCGGTTAACGGTTTACAGGTTAACTATTGACATCTTCATCCTGAGAAATTACAGCAGACTGCTCACTCATGGGAGACTGGATTGTGTTTTTATTTCTTCATTGTTTCTCTTGTGTAATATCGATGCTTCGTGTAATCATATGAAAACGTGACAAACATGTACTAACAGAGACGATCCCAGACACGATTTTTATTTCTTAATTTGTTAGAAATTAATTGGAGTTTTAAGCCAAATTTAACAGGTGCTTTTGACAATGAAAAAACAGATTGTTGCAGACCGGTACAGGGGTACTTACAGGATTTTGAAATGCTGGGCAGAAGTGGTGTGAGGAGTGTGTGATTCACACGTACACTAACCACCGGGAACTCATTAACTATAAACAGCTGACCACGCACTGAGAGATCCTTAGGGGTAGAATAAGATTTCTTCTCTTCTTTCCCTTTCTCACTTTCTCTTTTGTTCTAAAAGAGCTTGATCGCCCAATGTAGCATCCAACTCTCCAAACAGACATAAACAAGCACAAAGCGCACACTCATGTTTTTTTCGTCCCGTGCTAATCCTGTCCTAAAGCAGGTGTAGGCAAACGAGCGCTTCATATCTACACCTTCCCCCTTTTTGCCCTTTCAACCAGTCACATTCCCTGTGGAATACCATCCCCCCTTCTGCTTTCCATCATTCCCTTAACACAGACACATATATAATGCACATGCATACATCAAAATACGAGCACACACACAGGCACACACAGACACATGATTCCAGGCTGTGCTGGAGTGACCTGACTATATACAGACATGCAAAATCGGGCTGAGCCGTGCTGGAGCATGCAAATAAGGACAGGAAGTCAGGATAGGGCAGTACAGGTCTGACCAGTTGTCTCGTTTGTAGAAACCACATGGTGTATGTGTGGAAGGCCAGGTATTAAAAGCCTTTAGGCTCAGTAAACAAAGACATATGCTTACTCAAGGTACCAGATGCTGTGGTTGTTACACAAAGATAAACAGCACACTGGCAGTCCAGGCTGGAAAGGTGCCCACCACCAAATATGGCCAAGAATCATAAGGATGACTGGCTTTAATTCAATTTTCCAAAGTCAATTTCTTTGTGACTGCTCCTGATGATCCTCTGATAACCCTGAACACAGATTTTGATGGTGTACCCCATGCGTACAGATGTCTCTTTTGTGTGGGTGTGAAATGCATGTGAGTGGGGGTTGGTAGGTGCGATGATGGGTGTGTACGAGTTTGGGCTAGTGTTTCATCTCATCCCTCAGAAACAAATTCCCACATCAATCCTTATTGTGAAACAATGACTGGAACTATTAAACCTTTAAGGCATCTGGGCAATTTTATACAGCTCTGTTTGGGCCCCTATGTTGGCCCTGGTAACAGTTGGTAAACTGGATTATAATTTTTTTTTTTTTTTAAAAAAGCCTAAATTGTGTACTTAAACTAAGTGGGAAACCAATATTTCTTCTTATCATGACCCTGGACAGGGTACCAATCTATCAAGTTTCTGTCGCCCACAGACATAAACCAGTCCCTGTAGATGCCTGCATGGCCAACATGTCACTGAAATTCTAACCCAAAACACGGGTGTAGGGAAGGGCTGTAGAGATGAGGAAATAAATTAAGGCTATGCTTCTTAGGGTCAAATCATTAGACTAAGCAATAAGAATAAGAAAAGTAACAAACAAAAACTAAGTCAGAACAACCCTGGAAGCCAAAAAACCACAAGCGGACATTTTCTGTAAAGCAGAAGCTTTTACAAAGTTCCTTAAATTTAAACACAAAACTGTCGGTGCCCAACAGTGGCAACTTGGTGCTAGTAACTCTCCATCTGCAGCTAGCCACACAGACCACCAAGATTACAAATGACGTGCAATGTACATTACTGATATAAACAAAATTCATACAAACTACCGCTTTAATTAAGGTGGATCATTTATGTATTTGTGCATTACATTAGAAGTCATCAGCAGTCTTTGTTGTCCTTTTGACCAAAGCTGAAAACTACGGTACTCTTGCATGGCATTAAAAAAATAACATACTAGAACTTACATCTCAAACTATCATACTGAATCTGAGCTCTGTTACTGACCGGATAGTTGCCTATACTCAGTCAGGGTAGTGGTCAGGATCACAACAGAAGAACAATAATGCATTTCGGTAATTAGATATGCTAAAATCAGGAAGAAACAATAACAAAAAACATAAATAAAATACCAAAAGCAGTGTGGCAGAATTAAAATAAAAATATTTAATGTGTTAAATGGTTTATTGAGTTACTGCTAGTGTTAACAATGTAAGTTGCCATAATTAATAATGAAAGTGTCATATAAACAGTACAGGACTATCAGAAAGTCTATTGTTGGTCAGCCAACTCTGCATGACTCTACATGTTTGATCAGTTTAACTACTTTACAACAACTTTTTACCCCTGTAGTGTGGACTAGTAAACACTACCACTACACTGTTCCTTTCTTTGTAATGAGCGACAGTTTAAGTAACACAATATGTGATGTGAATGCAGATTAGTAGAAGCTTTTATCCAGAGAGACTCACAGAATACTTCACAGTAAACATTTCTTTATACTGGGACCAGCAGATAACAGACTAAGAACACTACTGAAACACATGATTATAGAGTATGGGTAAACATTTTAGTAAGGGCGTTAGTAAGTCTTTATTTATTTTTTTGAAAATACCAAAAGACTCAGATGTTTAAACAGGGTGAGGGCCAATTTAAGATCGCCAGTTTACCTCATATGCATGAGAGGAAATCGGAGCACCAGGAGTAAGCCTACACAGATTTGGGGAGAACCTGTAAACTTCACACATAAAGGATTAGGTCCGCCCCACCCAGGCCCTTTGCTGTGATGCATCAGTGCTAGCCACTTAGCCATCGTATCTTTTTGACTGGTAGATGAAGGCAAACTGCATAATACAAAGGCAAAAGTGTTAGTGATTGAACATACACGTTTATTAACCTTATTGCCTTTACAAGCGGACTCATACATCAACAATTCCATCTTTATTTTTGTCTGTTTATTTTACTGAGTTAGAGGGAGAAATAATTCAGGAAACTGAATTATTCATGGGAACCGAGATCTAAACCACTGGTCCTAAACAAATCCCCGCCGTAGGACCTACATTAGTTCTTTATCATTAGCTCACAAGCCAAAAGCAGTTAGCATTTGAACCCTTCTAACTTATTTTATCAAAAGGAATATTATGTAATAGTCTGTGCCTTGTTGCACTCATAAACCAGAACTGCAACAAGTAAATAATACTTATATCAATAAATTAAAATCTAACCTGTCTGATTTTATTTATTTCGCCATGAAGGTGACACATTTACCCTTCTGTCTGTTAAATAAAGACCCACATAAATTACCACTAATAAAAAACTACAGTTTTTACTGCATTTTATAAAGGTTTCTTACTTTTTACAAATGGTGACAGGGCATTCTTATATAGGAGCAAATATTATGAGATGATAAATTGTAATTCTTAAAGTAGCAATTCGATGATGTCAATCATGCTACAACACTACTGATGGACACTACAGCATTCAAATCACCCCCTGGCATCATCAACCAGTCAGGCATCAGTGGACAAATATGTACACATATGTAGCAAAGTCTGGAGAGAGGTATTAGCTGAGGATATTGATGGATTAGCATTTATTCCGTCAAGACAATATTAACCTGGCTTCAATGTGTGTGGACTCTATGGGGCACACATTTAATTCTGTAATTAAAACAAAAATATATATGAAGCATAAAATCAGCCTGCAGCCAAACAAGATGGCTAAAACTGGTAACCAATGATTTAAAATAACGTTTAAAACCTTGACTTACTGGCATATTCTGACAAAATACATTCTGGGTACTATCTTCTTATTGGTTGCTTTATGAGCTATAAACTGTCTGCTGCATTCCATATTATTTTATATGGCTGTGTGAGTGAGTGTGTGTGTGTGTGTGTGTGTGTGTGTGTGTGTGTACACACACATGAAGTATCAAAGCACTGAAGTGTATAAATAATTAAGTGCTGCCTTATGATTGCTGCTTTTCTAGGTGTTTTCTGGCTTGTGTTACTGGAATAGACAAGCAAACTAATGCAAATGAGAAGAAAAACGTTACTAAAGCAAGATGAATAAATGAATGACATGGTGGCACAATAGAAAGTAATTGCCATTAATAAACTTAAAATGATAAATTAATTGTGTATTATTATTAATCTCCTACATTTCAAATGTAAATTATATTGATAATCAAGCATTATTACCAAAAACTGGAGACCCAAGTTGTATTTACCCAAGATTCCTGAAGCTTATTGGCTACGGTTGCTTTAATGAGTAAACATAATTGGTAAAACTCAACACTTCACACACTCACACTATCAATAATAAAAAAAATCAACTAGAACAACTGAATGCAAGTCCAATTACAGGCCTAAGTGTGACTGGTAATCACATGTAATTGGTCACAATCAGCTCACTTTATGAGCTAATGATGCGTGTGTGGAAGGCTGAACAAAAACTACACATTCACACCCGTCGAATGCTAATGATTGGAGGGAACAGCATCGTGGTGGGGAGTCGCACCCATCACAACTGGCAAAGAAAGGAAGGGTGGGGTAACACGATGCAGACAAAAGATTTTCACTCCCTATGCATGATGCCAAGAATTCTGCATTTTAAATCATCTGTAGTGTAGGAGATTCCAGAACTACAGGCATACATGGTCATTTATAAATCAGAGCAGAATCTTAGACCAAGTCTGATGTACAAGTACCTTACAGAGCATATACACCAATCAGCAACTGAGACAGTTTCTCTTTGACTTTAACAAGGGCTAAAGAGTGATGTCTAGACAACTGAATACATGCTGAAGTCCCTGTAATAACATTATGGAGAAAGCAAACCCACAGTGGTCTGAAGTAAAACTGAGTACAAAAACATGCAATTATTATTTAAAAAAAAATCACATTAAAATCCTAAATAGGAAACACTTTTGGTTACAATAGTGACAGACACACAGCATACATTAATTGCATAAATTATCAATACACAAGTCGATATGAAATACAGCCAAGGATAATTTTCTCGGTTGTGTGTTTTTGGACTGTGGGAGTAAATCTGAAGCACCTGGAGTAAATCCAAAAAAAGAAGTTAAGCTAAGATAATCATTTATTAGTCCCACAGTGGGGAAATGACATAACAGCAAAGAGATAGTAAGTCACTCAGCGTAAAAAGTATAAATATAAAACATATACCAACAGAATTAGTAACCATATATACATAAAAATATCAAAAAACAATTTTCTTAGACAGACTAAGAAGTAAAGAACTTTTGTCTACAGATAATTGTACCTGAGGCTTATAATTAATGGGGAAAATATGGCATTTTTAAGGTGAAGGTGTTTATTTTATATTATAAACAGGGAGTGCTGGTTGTAGAATCTACAAGCAGACGGAAGGAAGGACCGGTGACTGGTCGGTCACTGAAGGAGCTCCTCAATGCGGTCATGTATCATGCTCCTCAAAGTATCATGCGTGGTGTGGGAGTTGTTTTCTCCAGCATGGATGCAAACTTGTTAACATCCTCCTGTCCAACACCACCTGCACAGAGTCCAAGTGGCATCTTAAGACAGACCCGGCCTTTTTATGTCTTCATGTCTGCTGAAGAGATGCTGCTGCCACAGCATATCAAACTGTAATTAATTACTGACGCCACCACAGTGTTGAAGAAGTTCTCCAAAATCCACATTTTCCTAAATAGAAACATTAAACTCGGTTCTTTCTTTTTTACAATGCGATTGGATTTTCCAAACAGATGAACACCCAGGTCCACTCTCTCTATGTGCATTCCCTTGATGATCACTGATGGATGTGATTACATGCATCCGCAGAAATGCACCACCAGTTCCTTGCTTTTACACATGTAAATCTGGAGATAGTTCTGCAAACACCAGTCCACAAACCAGTTCTTTATCAGTACTCAATGTCTTATAATTGGTGACGACTCACAGACAACTTCTGACCGTGGCAGTTTGATAAGCTGTACATAATGTGTACAGGGTGAAAAGAAATGGTGACAGGACCGTTTCCCGAGGGGCCCTGTACTGATGATCACCATACCAGTTACACAGTCCTTTGTCCGCACATATTGAGGTCGGTTGATAGGGTAGTCAGTTTCAGGTGGCCAGATCAGAATCACCAGAGGTTAAAGATGTGTAAGCACCAACATCAGTGCTACTGGCTGTAGCTGTTCAGGTAGTTTGGGTGCAGTATTTTTGGCACAGGTACCGCACAAAATGATTTCCACAGCTGTGATACTCTTTCCAGCTTTAGGCTCAGGTTAAAACATATGCTCGACTACCCCACAGAGATGACACTGATGCCATCCTACAGCTTTCTTTGGCTTGATTAAAAAGAGGGGATGAAGAAAAGACACAGAAATGTCCCAGAACACCTCCGGATCGAACCCAGAAACCTCTTGTTGTGAGATGACTGACTTAGTCACCATGCTGCCCTGACACAATATTTTAACATACTTTTATCCTTTTCTGCTCCGTTTTACCATTGTAATATTTAAAACGCACAGGTCCAACAACATGGATGAATGTCAGGAAACACCCAACACACACACACAGGTAACCAGTCCATCACAGGGCAAACACACACACGAACAACAAAGAAGCACACAAAGCTCTTGCAAACCCATTACTCGAACTACACTAACAGTTCTAGAGTGTCTGAACAACTTTGACAAGTCCTAAATCTGTGTTGTTTTGAGAGGCTTCTATCCAGTTGTCTAGACAACTAGTTTTAAGTGAATGTAAAAATATATTATATCAGATCTGTTCTAAACTGACACAAGGGTTACTACACAAATTGCGGAAAACATAAATGCTAACTATGAAAGAAAGGTGTCAAAACCCCATGCCTCGCAGCCTGCCATTTATTTCCACTACGTAAACAATGAGCATGCAATCATCAGAGCTAGATGAAGGTGGGCATGTTCCTTCTCTCATCAAGGAAACAGTATAATATCACATCAGAAAACAAATACAAATAATGCAGTGTTCCTTGTTTTTTTGCGTTGTTTGTCTAATTGCGGACGATTTCAAAACACATATTTCATGTTTTATTTTGATTGTTAAAATACATGCATCCCTGCATTACAGGCCTGAACACAATCCTAAAAAAGGTGGACCAGTAATGAGTTTAAAAATGAGTAATTTTAATCTTGGTTTGGTGCAAAAGCAGCATCCAGAAAAGAGTTTTGATGATCAGATGATGTCCAGTTTGTTAATAAATGCGTGAGAACATACTCATTTTTAGCATCTAGTAGACAACTTTATCCAAAATGACTTACAATTACAACAGAAAACAGTTTTTAAGCAAATGAGGGTTAAGTACCTTGCTTATATGCCCAAACAGTGGCAACATAGTTAAATTGGAGCTCGAACCTTCTGATCTCTAGCCCAGTACTTTCGCCACAAACCCATCACTGCCCATATTCACAACTTCTTTGTGCAATAAATCACCAGAAACCTTAAAACGTCTTTTGGGTTCCATGCCGTAATGGATCAGATGATTTTTTTAGTTGTATGTTGGGGACCAATACAAAATAAGAAAGTGATTCCAGGCATCAATAGTCCAACGTCCCTGGTTTGAATCTCACCGTTGCCATTTCGCTGGGTTCCACCATAACCACCTAAATGCACAAATCAGTGAGTTTGTAGTACTTGTCCCAAGCCTGGATGAACAGGAGGGTTGCATCAGAAATGTCATCCAGTGTAAATACTATATGTACTTCCTGATCATAATCCGCTGTGGCGACCCCTACGGGTGCAGCCAAAATAATTTTCGGCCAATTCTCTGGCTAAAGAAAGTATACCTGATCAGTAAGTTAATCTGAATGCACTCCATTAAGTGAGCATCTGAAAATTAATCACACTTGACAAAAAATTATAACTTAATAAAACGCAGCAATGCAGTAGTTACTTTTGTTTACGTGTATCTGTAGTGTTTTTTGTGCATGTATTTTAAGGGTACCAACCTATAATAGACTAGACTAGTAACAAGCCAATAATGTCAGTGTTAAAAATGCTGATCTGACCAATTCTAATCCATGTGAGTTGTTCATGGATGAGATCTACACTTTTTAGTCATTTCTTCCCACGCTGCTCTTCCTTACCTCTGCCTGATAATGAATCCTAGAAAGGCAATTTGCAAAATGTTCATCCTCCCTGCATTAGCCGCATTATCCACTTACATTAGCAGCAAGGCAAGCTCAATTTTATCAGGATAAACTACTTCAGGAGTGTTACTTTCTGGCACAGTGTGGAACGTTTTATTCATCCTGTAGCCCTTGTGTCACTGTCAAAAGTTTTAACAAGCTTTGGCTTGAACTGAATCCTGTTTCACTTGTACTTCAGCTCGAACGAAAGCTTCTACCCCATGTGCTGAATATCAATGTTAAAATGATCATAAATAATTTCAAAAAGTAAAGAAACACCAAGGCTGCCAGGGCCATGAAACCACAAACCTTTTGAATAATGTAGGATCTCAAAGCTGTTGCTGATCATGTCAAATCAGCACATACAGAAACGGACAAGTAGAGAAAAGAAGTTAGAAAGATGCTGGACTGTGAATGAACCTTTACAGCCACTAGAGAGACTTTGATAAGGATCGTGTCATTCATCAATCCCATAATACTAAAATGAGTGAGAGTGAAAAGATTAATGATATATGAAAAAAGATTTAAAAAATAAAGATACATCCAGTCTTACCAACCACTGCATTTCACAAGTGAACACGAAACACATGGAAAAAGGAAGCAGTGCTAGAGAATTTGGGAAATATGTTTTTTTTTCCATTTTAACAGAACTAAACCACAGCCATACTCACCATGAATCTTGCTGACATAAGCCAATTTGATAAAAAAAAATTATAACGTTTGGACTTCATTGTAGGAACCTAGCTGGTATTTATGGTAGAATCCTAACCACATGAACTACAGCACAGAATTTCACATTTATGTAGACAGCAATTTTCAAAAAACCCTGTTCTGTAACACCGACTGCCAAGTAATGCCCTGATATTACAGCTTTCTTTGTTTTAACACCACCCAGTATTTTTTTTCTCTATTGCATCTAATATAGAAATGTGCAGCACCGTACAAGGAAGACATGAATTTAATATCTAAAACATCAGTGAAAAGCCTAAATTACAAATGCATCTAGTACATACTGCAGATTAATAAATGTTACATCAATAAAGAGGCACTCGAGTGTGACAGTGGTCTATTATGCTAACCCACGGCAACCGGCCGGCTGGGTCAGGCACTGTCACAGACATGATTGCGTGAGTCTCTTGAGGAAGCAAAAGTTGGTTGAACCTATGAGCTAGATTGGTACCTTGTCCTGGGTGTATCCAGAGTGCTCAGTGTGTTCCAGTGTACCCAGACCTGCCACAAAACAGGCCAATGATAAACATTACATTGATACATTACATGATATACATTAGACACGAGAATACATGAGAAGTACAAGTTACTGAAAAAATACACTTTTTTCCAAGTCAATACTTCTGTACAAAAACTCCACATGTATCAGACTAACAGTGGATCTGGAGACACTGAGAATCCTGTCCTTAAAATGACCTTTGAATTTTATTTGAAATTAAGTTTTAAAGGGGTTGTGCATGCCGCCAGCATTTCTCTATACAAGCCGTCCCCAAATACAACAAAACAAATTGATACGACCGGCATGAGAACAGGCATTTTTTAAATATAATGATAATTTAAATAATTGTATAATTTCGATTTAGTAGTAATGCAAGTAATGCAACAACTTTGACAAGTTACGAAGCTGTACTGCTTGATGGACTGTCGGCTACCGTATTCAGGAGTCCTGCGAGATTTTGTGTGTGACGCCTTCCTGACTCGCTCACTAGCAAGCTTAGTCAACCACAGTCTCACTAGCAAACTTAGTCTACCAAAGGACCACAACTCCCAGTATGCACTTAATCTGATTACCTGTTCCGACTCCACAAACCACGTCTCAGTCTTGGTAAAATCTCAGCGAGCTCAGTCACTTCTGCTCTCCACCTTTAGATTAAGGTTAGTGAAGTCAGATTCATGTTTCAGGATAAGAAGTTTGAGTTTCAGTGAGCTGACAGCAATAATGCTGAACACTGAATGTTATGTTTTCTTTTTGTGCGACCCGAGACCAACTGACTGGTTAATGGCCTGGGAGTTAGGGATCACTACTTTAAAGTGTAGTTGCAAAACTATGTCTATATGAATCTTGCATTTTTACAAGAAGCACCATAAAAACAAAAAGAACCTTAATCAAAATAATGTCAGAAATGACAGAATGTCATATAGTTCACTGGATAGGTATGTTAGAAAGGGTTGTGGTTAAATGGCTTAAATCAGGAAGGGTTAGACTAAGCGGCCTTTAACATTAGTTGGGCAGGACCAAGCAAAACCAGCTATTGCAAAATATGACAGTTAATATTTGTTACACTACTGAGAATAAGTTGTAATATGTGTAAATGTGATTTTTAGATTTTACAATACCACTATGTACTTACACATATAGGAATAAATCCTCCACTTTTAATCCGTGCAGACACATTAACAAACACTAGTGAACATACACTAGTTGTTCACTAGTACTACTAGTTGTAGTTACAAAGCATTTCACTGCCGGTTGTACTGTGTATAACTATGTATGTGACAAATAAACTTTGATTTGACTTGATTTGATTAGGGGGCAGCATGAGCCTGCATGACCGGAATGATCGGCAGCCCTAACCCCGGTGCACAGGGAACAGTTAGGGGTTCGGTGCGTTGGCTAAAGGGCACTTCAGTTGATTCTCAGAATAGAACCGGCTGATCTTATAGTAAATGTTCCTCTCAACTAAATATTGATTTAAACAGAACTGTCTTCATTATATTTACATCCTGAATGTAAGTGCAGTTTTGAAAAGACAGTGGTACACTGGCAAGTTACTACCAGATCTAAACGGCAACATTTTCTATTTGAATTTCACTTTTATGTCTGACCACCGTTTCATACTTGTCAGGAAGCCAATCGATCGTTGGGCTTTATCCGCTCTCCCAGATACAGGCAATCATGAAAAGACTCTGACTGATCTTACTTAAAGAACATGAGACACAAGACATGACAACTCAGCCGTAATATTTATGAACTAACAATCTCCCTCAGGAATATTTTGAACCAAGTGTAGCTTCATGTAGCCACAATTTTAGCATCGTTTTAAAGCTGCTCATTGTGCTGGTCATTATACTTAGTAACATTTGTTTATTCTCTGGTGGATTTGATATTTGAGTAAATTGTAATGTTATAAGCAGTTACACAGTGATTCTGTAATTCTGTTTAATTAAATAAATAATGCCTTACTTCAAAATTAAATTTTTGTACTCATGCAACACGAGTTTATCCTCTGGTGTCCTTCTTCAAAAAATATTTAACAAGCCTGAAATCAATAAAATGTTGACAAAATAGCAGCACTGAATCAACCTAAAAAATATCTCACACAGACTCATGATCATCCATTTTAACTTGAGGCCAACATCTTTTATAATGAGTGTTTTGTCTGTTTTATCTTTTATCTGTGCATAAACGGATTGAATATAAAATTGTGTTAACGCTGTAAAGTTTAATGTAAATCCCAAAATAACACATTTGTCTCTTTACCCAGAAGCAGTCTCTCCTTGACTGTGCTCATTACATAACCATTACTCTCAGGCATAATCTAAGGACTAGACCACGATATGAAAGTGACAATTGCTGACACCGTTTAAGAGGTGGAGCACTCACCTGAGCATTATATACACATATATAATTATATTATATATGTATTATATTATTTTCCTCACTATAAGCATGTATATATGTATGCATGTATGCACACCTACATACAGCGAGTGAAAACGAGTGAAGTAAATATACCTGTAAAAGTGATATTGACCTGAAATTTTCACCATCTTAAACAATCCATCACATCCACAAATGTAAAGACATCAAACTATAGAAGTACATAAAAAGTTATGTGTAATATTAATTATATTTAGTCATTCATAAATATTTAGTAATAAATACACATTCTCTGAGCATCTACTAAGTCATGTGGAACCTTTAATCTTAGCAGAGAGGCTAACCGGTCCACTCCTAAAAGTTCTTCTCCCAATGGCTCCTTTAAAACAAGATAGTGCTGATCTGACTTGTTGTGTGCTAAATAAAACCATGAGAAAAATATCAAAGTCGGCAGCCACTACCTAAATCTATTCCTATAAAATTACACGTTTTTTAGAAATGTGCAAGAAAATCCATTAAACTTGTCTGTGCATCCAACTAGTTCACACAGCATATCTCCCTGGAGGCTTACAATAGCTTTATATCCACTGGATTACCTTCATGGCTTTGATGCAGACTAATGGCAATGTTATTATCAACTCTGTGATTGTACTGAAGCAGAAGTAAAAGCTGTGAAATCGGTACAGGAAGCCAAAAAGTTCACATTTTAAATGTAAATTAGCCATTTAAAAGGCCATAAAACCTATTTTAAGAGGTGGAGTTTTGATGGGGATTTTGATTAGAGAAAGATTATGCTCTGTAGCGTGTTGGTTAATGATCTGTAAATACACAAAAGATTTTGGTTGGGGTGTGGCTTTAAATCAAGCGTGCAAAATGAAATAAAAGCAAAACATAGAAGGTGCAGTTAATTAAGTGTAGATTTTAAAACTCTAGCTTCAGCACTCTTGTTTACTTACAGAATTTAGACTTTTGCAATATTTTTTTTAAATCAACAGAAGCTTTCTTAATTTATGTTGTTTTCCTGACTTTTTATTTCTTCTAAGAACATAGGGTGACTTTCAATCACAGAGCATTTTACACTCAATTACCACCCACCTAGGGGAAGACAAATTTAACACTGACTGTAACCAGATCTCAGGATTAAACATTCGACTTTAGGGCACCAACACCACCAGCTGCACTGTTGCATTTAGTAATCCAACACTAGTAATTGTATCGGTTACAACTAGAAGGCTTCTGGCTAAAGAGTTGAAACATTTCAATAAGAGTAAAGTCATGCATGGGTAGCATTACAAGCATAGCATAATATACTGGTTTTATATCCTAGTGTTAAAATTATTAGAAAAAATGTATCCCTTCATTTGAACAGGATTGGCATATCCTGGCACTCACAGGATATTTTTTGGCATATCCTGGCACTCACAGGGCATTTTATGGCAGTGTTTCAAAACAGGAGATGCTAAAAAGTGCTATTATCACAATCACCTCACAGCAAGAAGGTCCTGGGTTCAATTCCGAGATAAGGTGGCCCGGGTGGCACCTCTCTGTGTGGATACATGCTCTTACCTGCTCTGGTTTGCTCTCACATTCCAAAAACACACATTTAAGGTGGATTGGAAATACAAAATTACCCATGACTGTGTTCGATATAAACTGGTGAGTTGATTATAATGAATATTTATTATTAGAAATGTAACCAAAGTGTAATCCATGACATAAATAAATTCCAAAAAATAAACTTTAAAGAAAATGTGTTTATATGAAAGATACAGAAGTGCAGCTGATACAACAGCCCTATATTAAAATCCAAAAAATGTCGAAGACTTTCTTTAGCCCAGGGGTCACCAACGTGGTGCCCGCAGGCACCAGGTCACCCGAAAGGACCTCATGAGTCGCCCGCGGGCCTGTTCTAAAAATAGCAGCATATTTTAAATATACCTTGTTAAATTATTGTTGAAAATTATTGTTAGAAATAATTTACATGATCAGCATCTTCACATAGATGAATATCATTAATTATTAATAGTAACATGTAATTAAAGGTT
>JAOUQU010009264.1:0-18497 GCA_028566735.1 Ammoglanis amapaensis | reverse complement strand
CAGCCCGACCCGGGGATCGAACCCGGGACTTCTTGCTGTGAGGCGACAGTGCTGAACCACTCAGCCACCGTGCTGCCCATAAGCAAATCAATATGTTTCAATATTATTTACCTAAACGGAGCAGACTTGAATGTCTTCTGGCTCATTATCTAAACAAAATGTGTGTTGTTTCTTTACAGCTTTCTGAACGCTCTTGTTTTATAAGTGACACAATGCACTACTTGTATCAGTTCACTGAGCCATACAGCTGACCCACAACCTGCTTAAGAGGTCAAAAGTGGTCAGGACCGCAGTGACTCCCCTTCCCCACAGGTCAACTAATCTAAAAGCTGACTGCCTCCTGCTAGCATCCGAGGGGGAGCTGTGGCTAATTGCTTGTGTCGTAAAGCTTTGTGACCCGAATAAGTCTCGTTCCCCAAAGCTGTCAGGATAAACCACAACAAACCTGCTTAATACGGCTCTTCATCCACAACAGAATCTCTAATTCCCTTCATCCTCACGTCTACAACATGCCCTGCTCCTGCTCTTAAAGATGATGGGTGAGAGAGGAGAACAAAAGCAAATGTTGACGTGAAGAGTGCTGTTACATCCGGCAGGAATCTCACACAACATTCCACCATAGAATCACACCAACAGATAAATATGATTGTCATAGTCTTATCTGGGCGGCTTAGTTTCTTTTTAAAATAAAATAATGGAACCATGATTTCTCTTTTATCAGAGAACTTGAGAACAGAGAACTAAAAAAATGTCCACCTGTCAATTTGTGACCTAAAGTTCAAGAGCAGTTTGGCTTTGGTGTAAGAAAATGATCCACACAAATTCAATAGAATTTAATAGCGTCAATAGCAGGAGCTCCTAACATGGGTCACCGTTGTAATTATTTTTTTAATTGTATTTTATGTTATCTAACCTCATGAACGTCGTGTCAATATCAAAATAACCCCGTAAAACAACCGAATCAAACATCACAAGGGGTCTCAGAGAAAAAAAAACAACTGTAGAAAAGTGCTGCAATTAGTTTAAATACAGTTTAATAAAGTGAGTTAATAAGTTTTTAAAGAACCCGCTGTTTATTTTTTATACAAACAGCACTTTGTTACTCACTAAATGCTGGTAAATTGACCATCTTCACTGTCATGTGATTATCGTGTGTCCACATACATCAATGTTTTTGTATTTTTGGTATAGTTTTTAGCATCAATAGAACTAAACAACTCAAATGTTGTTACATTAATCAACGATTTAATAAATTAGCAATTAGAGCCAGACATTTAACGCTTTTGCAAAATGAAGCATTTTAGTTTGCTAAAATGATTCTTAAAAGGGCTGCTGGTGGGAATGTTTAGTACAGCCAGGGCTGGTCACCTGGATATGTGTTACAAGGCCAGTAAGTCATGTGATGTGACGTGATAGATAGGGCATAACATTATGACCTATTACCTACCTATTGTGTTGCCTCATACATTATTATCTGATTTGTTGGGTTGGACCACAAGAGCCAGCATTTCTGAGTATGCATTTAAAAAATTGTTGACCACAAGTGACCACAAAAATGTATTTAAGAATAAAGATTGTGTAAGATAGACTTATTCCCACAGTGAGGAAATTCACAAAAGTTTTCCACTGTTCATTCCTTGGACCATTTTTACTAGATGCTGACCAGTACAGACCATAAACACAGCCGTAGTGTTTTTTTTTACATGCCACAGTCATGGATCATTTGTTTTCTAATTCACCTCACTTTCATGTCCAATGCTGTTAATAATGAGTTTTTAATGTTAAGTACGAGTTAATAATGAATAGTGAATACATGTGAATTTGTAAACATAGGTTTTGAATACGTGACATGTACTGACATTACGTGTAAGCCACGTTAAGTAGCATTTGATGACATCTGTAACCCATTTCCTGTATCCTGGTTTATTAAACGTTTCTTAAACGTTGTCAGAAGTAGTGTGAACTGCTAGTCCGTTGTTTGGAGCAGTATTTGCTGGATTGCATGAGAACATGTAAACATGGACAGATTAAGTGCTTCTGATTTAATTAGTAACATAATCTTTATGATTACTATAAATGTATAATCTAATCCGATAAGGCCTGTTAATCATTAGCTGCATTCTTCATCATTAGTATTTAGTGTTTTTTAATTATTTTTTATTTGCTTGTCATTTGTTTAATAGCTCATCCTTCATTCTTGTGTAGCTGTAAGTGCTTTAAACATAACCCTAACCCTAATCACGGTCATGGTGCAATACAGTGCAATATTTTACATATTTTTTAATAATGCTTAATGTATAAAATATTTCTGTTTGTTTTAGTTGTTGTTTTCATTCTTAACGCAGTAATAAGTTAATTTTCCCAAGAGTATCAATAAAGTCACTCATGGCATTATTATTAAATCTACTGATGCCCAAACATACGGCTAATCTTTTAATGCTCAGCAAAGTTAAATGTTAAGTTAATGATCATTTAAACTTAAGTTAAATGTGACGTGTCCCAAGCAAATGGAATTAGTTTTTTTTCCTGGACTAAACTGAAAAATGTCGATGCATTCAGTTTTTTGTCATATTTTTCAAGCTTATAATAAAGTATGTGCAAATACAGTCGACCTCAAAGTCAAATCAACATTTGTTTCATGGTATTAAACACCATGAAGCATAAAAGCATTTGCATAATTGTAGACACACCACGCCATTACCCCGGCCTTCTTGCTCTCCTTTTCCCAATATTTGTTTCTTTGCTGTTTAGTTGTTTACTTTTCTGTCTGTTCAGCCCCCTTCACTGTGGCTAAAGCAGTTTATCTTTTCTATTACACACTGTAACAATAGGAGGGGAAGTGCAACACTGCTTAAGCAGGTGAATACCATTTACACCCGCTCAGCTGGAGGGGGGCATTACGGTCTGAGAAGGGTCCTAATTCAGTTGCAAATGAGTTTGTGATTAGCTATTTGCAGAGTATTAACATATGTGTGTGTGTGTGTGTGTGTGTGTGTGTGTGTGTGTGTGTGTGTGTTTCGTGTCTTAGCTGTAGAGAAGCTGGATGATAAGGAGATAACACTAATTAGTTCTCCTCCCAGTTGCTTGTTAATTGTAGATATCTCAGTCTGTGGTAATACCGCTTTACCCCCGTAAGCGCCGGTTTGCCTGGTGGCAATAATACAAGTTTATTTTTAAGCAGAAGGCCCAGATTTAAGCCAAATTAATTATGCCAAGTGCGGCTCTAAAACCAATCCTTGAACAACAGGCAGGGGACAAGAGCATTTTGAATCTGACTAATTTAATAAATGCAGTTAATATTACAATCAGTGAGAAATTAACACGTTGTGTTAAACAAATAACAACAGTAACATATAATGATGATAATACTGCAATAACATTACAATTCTAAAATGTCAGACATAGTGAGGCCGTTATCATTCTCGCTAACGTTTCTTAGAAATAGTTTATTTATCCTAAATCTCAGTTCTGTCCAGTTTTTTCTGTGCTGAGTAAAGACTAATCATTTTAAGTTAGATTTTTTTGAATTACTAGCCAGATTAATTAATGCTGGATTAAGAATATGACAAATCAATGGTTTCAAATCAAAGGTTAAAGAGGTGGTAAACATGAAAACAAAATGTCATGTTTTAAAGACTTAAATATTTTCCATTTCATACCGAGGTTTATAAATGACACGTACAGATTTCTTCTCTGTATCACATTAGACTTAACTGCAGCCTAAATCGTGTTGATCCTTCACCTGACTCTGACCTGTATTGCTTTCAAAAGCCAGATGGACTCCTGAAGATTCTGGCGATGTAAAAACGATATGGAAACATCATTTGAATAACTGTAATGCCAAAATAATTCACCTGATTCCACCTATAACAATATAACACTGTCCTTAAAATCATTTGTTAAACTTTTCATGGTTTAAAAAGTGGTTTTATGTTCCTCTTCGATTTATTTATTCATATTTAAAGGCTTTAAACATACATTTTAATAACTTTAATTTGAAGTGTTTAAGAATGTGAGCATAAATAAATAACAATAGTTTAAAAAAATACAAAAATAACTCAGCCCTTTAGCTTCCTTTAGTGTACTTCAGAGTTAAAGCTATACTGTCCCTGCACCGTACTGACCGTACAGACGACTTTAGGCTGCAGGCTGAATTAGACATTAGACAGGTGAAGTGGAGGAGAACTGAGAGCCACTTAAACCTTAAAACTGTAAGCCTTAAAAATCTGTGAGATCAAATCAAATGCTTATTATTACATTTAGTATTTAGCAGATGCCTTTATCCAATACGATATATAATTACATTATTGAGTGTGTGTATGTGCGTGTGTGTGTGTGTGTGTGTGTGTGTGTGTGTGTGTGTTCACATACAATTAGTTATGAGACATAAACACTTTACTAAATGTCAGTTTGTTTTCCATCAGACAGGAAATCTTCCAATTGACCAACCATTGTGTTTGTTAAACTTTCTTCTTTCAAGCTGTTAAATTAACAAACATTTAACAGTTAATTACTTATACGAGTGTCCTTCACACTTTTCAATAGCTCGCCAATAACCCGACACTCTAATCAACTAAATGGAGGGAAAATGATTTGCTGAATCCACAACCAAAAAAAAATGTTTATTTCGACTTTATTATCTTTTTTGATGTTTATGTTTCAGCCTTAATCACATCGTTTTAGCATTTTCCATTGTTTTATAGATTTATAAACACCTACTCATTCTAATATGAACTTTAAAATGAATTACTAATTAAAAAAATAATAATAAAGGATGCCATGGTTGGTGGTTTAATTCCAAGATTCGACAGGTCACTACTGAAGTGCCTTTGAGCAAGGGGCCTAACCCCTAACTGCTCCCCGGGCACCATGGCTATGGCTGCCTAGCTTAGCGGGCACATGCGTGTTTACTATTATGTGTGTGTTTATGTCAGATCCACTGGACAAAAATGCTGTGTGGTATTAAAACAAGTTTACACCCATGATACCTCGGTGGTTAAAGTACTAGAATAGTAAACAGAACATCGTCGGCTCACCAACCAAGTTACCACTGCTGGGCCACCCTTAACCTTGCTCTTTAAAATGGTATACCATTGTTATTTTTAGTCGCACTGGATAAAGGTGTCTGCAAAATGCTCACAAATAAAAAAACAACAGTGAGGAATCTGTAAACTTTCACGTTGCAGACTTGCAATTAAGTGTTTAGTTTGTCCCCCAATTAACCAAGCAAATAATCAAACCTATGCAATTCTATATAGCAAGTTATAAATCATTCTGTTAGTTAGTCATATAGTCAGTGTCTAACTGGGCTTAGGTTGACAATTTGATCAGTGCTTATTCCCCCCCTGCTAAGTGGCTAATGACTGGGGCATTTAATCCCCTCTCAAAACAAGTACTGCGATGCTAATAGTATCTCCACTATAAATACTCTGACTTCTGCCCTTCCCTCTTAAGTACAGACAGACACTGACAGACATCTCGACTCGAAACCTCGTCTGTTTAGTGTTTTCATGACTTCGTTTGTTGACTATTGGACTTAATTATAACGGGTTATAACGGACACTGAGGAAACAAACTTGCGTTAATATCAGAACTGAATTGTGTCTCTCGGGTGGAGTTGGAGCCGGTAAACGGAAGCATGTTCCCGTTACCGATGTTCACCGCGGATCAGGTGGCTCGGGTGTGTGAGAATCTGGAAGAAACGGGGGACATGGAGCGCCTGGGCCGGTTCCTCTGGTCACTCCCGGCTGCAGCGACGTTAGGCTCGGCCGCCGAGACGCTCCACCGGCATGAATCGGTGATGAGAGCCCGGGCTCTGGTTGCTTTCCACGGTGGAGATTTTGAGGCTCTGTACCGGATTCTACAGAGTCACCGGTTCACCCGGGAGTCCCACGCTAAGCTACAGGACCTCTGGCTGCACGCTCATTACCGGGAGGCCGAGCGCATGCGCGGGAGACCACTGGGACCAGTGGAGAAGTATCGGATCCGCAAGAAGTTCCCGCTGCCCAGAACCATCTGGGATGGAGAACAGAAAACCCACTGCTTCAAGGTGAAAACACGTGCATTACTTTTTAGACGCCTGCATTTAAAGTTATAATATGCAGTCTAAGCAATTGAGGGTTCATTGAGCCATGCTCAAAGGCCCAACATGTAGTAACATGAAAAGGTTGGGCTTGAACCAGTGACCTTCTGATTACTAGTCCAGCACTTTAACCACTGGGCTACTGCTTCCCGTTCCGCACATAACTACACTGTTATGAGCACATCTTTATTCAACAATGTTTACACACAAGGGTTTTCTTTATGGTTGTCATTAACTCTCTACATTTTACATACAGATCGAACCATATTTAGATAATGTACGATAAAAATAAAAAGTGTTATAGCATGACAGAATGTCTCATTTTATACCGACAATGTATATGTTTATTTAAAATTCAGAATACTTGTTCACTACTGTGCTTTTTACACATGTAGTATTTTTTTTCCGCCGCATTTAACATAATCAGTGCAGTGAAACACATTTGCAAACACTGGGGGGCAGCAGTGAGCACACCTTCCCCGCGATGAGCGGCTGTAGCCATGGCGCACAGGGAGCAGTTAAGGTTTGCTAAATGAGACTTCAGTCGTGACCTGTTGACTCTCGAAATTGAATCGTTAATATATAAATTATATTTTATATTAATGTATATTAACAATATTAATGTTTAATAAAACATTTAGTACATTTTAGTCAAAGTTACATCTGTGATCCATTCAATCTGAGCAATTTATGTTTGAAAGGACAACAGTGACCAAGAGTTTTCACTTCTAAACTGTAAAACAAAAGAGAAAGGCTATTAATTAAACTATTATATGTACTCTCTATGGTCTGTGGCCCTAGGTGCAGGGGCCCCGAACTTCCATGATCGAATCTCGTTGTTGCTAATTAGCTTGGATGTGGGATTCGTTATCTCACTCTGTATAAACACGTTAACTACAGAAACAACCAAAGCTGGCCGATGTTCCACCAGAGAACAGGAACGTTCACATGGTCAGTGTGGTCAGTAGTAACCAGTGAAGATGTTTAAATCATTGGCACAGCGGTGCAACTCCAGGTTCTTGGGTTTGAATTAGTCCTGTAGTTACTGTGCATTGTTTGGCATGTTGTTCATGTCTTGATCTTAGATGTGAAAATCAAGTCATGGGAATCACTAATGGAATAGGAATTAATAAATAACAAGTAAATATATCGGTATAAATAACTGGACAGATTATTAACACACTCTCTGCACTCCCCATTAAACTCTTCAAATCTTTTTTTTACTATTAGTGCCACAGTAAACACTTTTTATGTACATTTCTAACTAATGTAAATGCATAAATGTTTTAGTATTTAATCTTTTTGTCTGTTCAGGACCTCCTGTGGCTCTTAAGCTGCTCAGTCACTGATGATTTTCTTTCAATCGAAAGTCGTCTGTCCTGCAGACGCTGCTAATCTATCTAGGACAAACGCTCACAGTTGGATTGATTCTGGTTTCTTTGTGATAATTTGTAATCACCACATCTCTACACTGCTGGTGTTAATTATAAGCAAATATCCTTTTTATATTGTTATTAAAATATTGATACAAAATAAATATATACTTTTATTGTTTTTGCTTCTGTAAATGGAGAGCTGGGAATGTTGAAATGTAAATGTTAATTTAAATGTGTGTCGGCACAGTGGCGATCCAGGGCAGTTTACAGGTCTGCATGGGCTTCCTCCCACAGATGCAATTGGAGATGCAGAATTGTCCCATAAAGACAAAGCTCATAAAGTAGATATATAATATCATAAACTTTCATCATGCAATTATAATCAAATCAAATCAATTATATTAAACAGTTAAGTAGAATCTATTCATCAGACCACGGCATACACCATGGTTATTTAATTATTATATATTCTCTCTGTCTACAATCTTATGTAGACACAAGTACCTCCTGTTTTTACAAACACTAACTTTACAATTGACTGTTTTCCCAGGAAAGGACACGCACTTTACTGAGAGAGTGGTACCTGCAGGACCCGTACCCAAACCCATCCCATAAGAGACATTTGGCCCAAGCAACAGGTCTCACACCAACACAAGTGGGCAACTGGTTCAAAAATAGACGCCAACGAGACAGAGCGGCATCAGCCAAGAACAGGTAAGCAGCTTAGCCAAATATATATATAAATATATATATATATACATACTGCATAAAATAAAATAAACTGTTCCAGCACCAATGAAGAAATCAATCATAATCCAAATTAGTTTTTCCTGTGTATCTCAATGTCTAGACTGCAACAGGACCCTTCCCAGAATCACGGTTTAGAGAACAGTGACTGCAGTTTGGGTTCAGAACTTCGGGGTACCAGAGCATCCACACCTGATATATCAGTCAGCAGTGACAGTGAATTCGAACCGTGAGAAAAAGCCTCCAACAAACTCAGACATGGGAACTCACAGAGACGGCAGCCACGAGGAAGGTCCAGTGTAACATGAATGGATAACTTTCAACTGATAGGATCAGATGGACTGGACTGGATCTGTGTCTGATAATGACTTTCTAGATTATAAATTTGCACTTAAAAGGACACGTTTGTGCAATTTGTGAAAATGTAGAATGTATTTTCTTTTGCCAAATAAAAGTTTTCACAGATGATGAATAGGGAGCCACCTAAACTAAATTAGGCAGCATTTCTGTATTATAAATGACATTATCGTCTAAAAATAAAGTTTCTATTATTTTTAGATGCCTGTAGATATATATCTTCATATTTCATATTCAATTCATATATTGGTTGAGATTGTACAGACAAAAGCACGCGGTTGCTCGTCATTTTCATGCACACTATGTGGGTGTTAGCGAGACAATTCCTATCAGGGATTAAATTTGACATCTTGATGATCAGGTGCCCAAACGACTCATAATACCTCTCAAATTTTAACAAAGCAATCACATCCCATCTCGAAAAGTCGTAGAATGTTGTAAAATATTTAATGTGTTATATATAAAACAATACAAGTGGAATAATCATATTAACTATTGAGGTTATTTTACTCAGACACGTGGGTAACACTGTTACTTCAATGCAAAAAGGTCCGAAGAAAATCTGGTTCTTCCAATGTTATCAGCCCATAAGCACATGAATAATTCTTTTTGCATAAATTACAAACTAAAAATTGTGTAGAGGTCCACATGGCACATACACAGTCTACGAAAATATGTCAAAATTGGTAACAGCCAAAGCATAAATTGCAGGATCTAAAACTCTTCCTGTAGGTGGGATGGATGAGCTCTCAGTGGGAGTGACGGGATTTCTCCAGCCGGCCTTTATAGCACTTCATGTCTCCATGTCTTGAACAGAAGACAGGCATTTGTGGTGAAGCCACTCTGTCAAACTAACTGCACCTTTTACAGTGACCAAGGTGGGAATAATACTGCTGCAGAACAACAGAACCGTGACCTGCTACTCACAGGTGCAGCATGGACAGTGGAGGAAGAAAAGTTGTCGTCTGTGACAATGGCACTGGGGTAAGAGCACATTAAGAGGAAAATTATTTGGATGTTTGTATATATATATTTAACTGTCATGTAGTCTTCAATCATTATAGTGAAATTATATTTACTATATGTTCCATAGTCTGGTCGTTTAAAAAAAAACTACTAATGGTCTTAATGTATTGTTAAATTGTGCCCATAGTAAAAGAATGTAGTGTTTCGTGGCTGTTTCTGTAAGACGTGCAGGGCGTTTCTGTGCTCTGTTTGAACTTGTTTTGTATGGTAACTGTGATAATGTCATGGCCTTAAAAGGTGGTGCAGACAAATTAGGCAATGTACCTTGGCACTGTAATACTATTGGTCCCAAATCAGGAAGGTTAGTGATACACATCTACGCTGTTTCCTATACATTGTTATAAATATCTAACCTGTTATGCATGTCATGAGTTTTACAGCAATATTCTCTCTCTTATGCTCAAATAGATAATACAGAACATGATACGATATATATAAAAATACATACATTTTATGTCATCTTATAATAATGATGACTCGAAAGAATAGACAAAATGTTGCACATAAGTAAAACTTTTTTGTTGTTGTCAGGGAGTGAGACTGTTCAGTGCTTCTGTTTAATGATTTGTAAAATGTGGAAGAAAGTTACTTCCTTGTACTGTTAATTAAACAACTGATACGTAATTCTGACAGTATATATGGGTGTATCCCTGTATATATGAACATAAATTTAAAAATCTGTGCACCTAGTTGACTTGTTAGTGTTCACAAATCAAGCAGAAGACGGGTTCCAACCACGTCTTTATTGCCATGAAACATCAACCGTTCATCATCTTTATTCAGCAGGAAGTTTAGCATATAATTATTTAAAGTGTCCGTCTTTGAAAGTTCCCTGTCAGTGAGATGTTGTGGAAGTTTTAATAATGACACATAATTTTGTGTTTCTGTTCACTTATGATTCTTTTGTTATGCTCATTAAATGACGTGGTAGAACCACTGTATGATCATTGTATGATCATTTCCAGTTTAATACAATGCCATGTTTTGTCTGTTAAAACGTACACCATTGTGTGTTACAAGTCAGGAACGTCTTCTGGCATTTCAGTGGTTTATTGGTGTTGTTCATGTCAAGCACACATTTATTCTGCAGACTGTGGAATGTTTGTTTCTCCACTCAGGCAAGTCAGGACATTTCTGTCTCATGTATAAGTGAAGAAATGAACATCAAACTAGTGGCACTGAAAAAAGATTTTAAACTTGGCTTCATTTACAAGAATACATTTATGATGTTGGGCATTTGGTAAAGCACAATAACTAGTCATGCAATATTAATTCCTATAAAATAATAACTGATAAATAAATTCTAAATGTTTTAAATAGAGTGTAGAATTTTGCCTGCAACACACTTTGTTCTCATGAATGGTCAGTCCTTCCCTAGTAGTTATGGTAAAGCACTAGAAACCTGAAGGAAGCACGTTCAAACCTCACCATTTCCAAGTTGCTGCTGTTGGGCCCAAGCAAATCATCATGGCTCAGACTGTACTTTGTAATTGTAATTGTATAACCTTGTAAAAACCCTTTATTTAAATGGGACTTGCCTTTGTTCAAACAAGTTTGAATAAGTCTATGGGCTCTACAAAACATGTCCATGAATTTTTTTTCAAGAAATTACTCTCACATAAAGTGATCTTGGGCAGCACGGTGGCTTAGTGGGTTAGCACTGTTGCCTCACAGAAATAAGTCCTGGGTTTGGTTCCCGGGTTGATCCGGGGGCTTTGCATGTCCTCCATGTGTCTTTGTGGGTTTACTCTGGGTCATAGTTTTCCATAACACTGGATTGGAGAAAGACTTGGCAACGTACTCTGTAGAGATGTGTAGTGGTCCACAGAGCACCCAAGATTCGGGTACGACTGGCAATGAGAAAAAATAAATAAATAGAGAGATCGTACTAGTTTTGTTTTTTCACCAATTCTAAATGCTGTTTTGAGCTGTTACTTGAAATGCTCCATCACCTGGTGAGGTTTTCCAAAGGGGGTGCATAAGTGTATTGGTTAGTGATAACTAGCCAATAACTGTGGAACATTGGCAAAATATTAGTACGCAATTTATGCATCTAACCCTTTTTATTTAATGCCAGTTTCCCTATAACATTAAACTCAAAACCTAAACATTTCCGTTTTTCTTATCATTTCTGATCATTTTGTTATGGAACTAACTTTATTTCTGTTTGATGATTTGCAGTTTGTCAAGTGCGGTTTTGCTGGCACCAATTTTCCAGAACACATCTTCCCAGCACTTGTTGGACGCCCAGTCATACGCTCAGATACCAAAGTTGGAAATATCATGATAAAAGCAAGTTTCGTGTTCTTAAAAGTTTTTTATTGAGTGTGGAGAGTTATTGAGCTATTAACGTAAAATCATTGTTTTCAATTGTTATTTATATTTCATGTCCAAGTGTATTTGGACACACTGGTTTAACCAACATACCAACATTCAGCCGGTTTTGAATCATACCATAAATAATTAATATCATAGGTAATTTAGTGTATTACAATCTAGCATAATAAAGCACAATCACGTACGATCCAGATCAACCGAAACACAAACAACTTTTTACTAATTGCAGGATCTAATGGTGGGAGATGAGGCAAGTGAATGTCGCTCTATGCTGGAGATCTCCTACCCTATGGAGAATGGGATGGTGCGGAATTGGGAGGACATGCTGCACCTATGGGATCACACTTTTGGACCCGAACGTCTAAACATCAACCCTTCAGATTGTAAAGTGTTGCTAACCGAGCCACCACTAAACCCTTTAAAGAACCGGCAGAAGATTGCTGAGGTCATGTTTGAGACCTACAAGTTCCACGGCATTTACATTGCCATCCAGGCCGTGCTGACACTTTATGCACAAGGTAAAACAAAAAAAAAAATTTCATTTTAATAACATATTAAATAGGATAACACTTATTACGGTATTTCATTCGTACTTGTATGCCTCAGGTCTCCTGACTGGTGTGGTAGTGGATTCTGGTGATGGTGTTACTCATATCTGTCCAGTATATGAAGGCTTCTCTCTTCTCCACCTCACTCGAAGACTGGACATTGCAGGCCGTGACATCACCCGTTACCTTATTAAGGTGGGACAGAGACTTCAACAGTCTGCGAGTGATCGGCTAGAAACTTTAATAATTTAGTTAGCAATGTTACAGGTGATCTATAAAGAAGCAACTCCTATCGTAAAACATGTTTTCTTGTGTTCATTGCATTATTAACTACAATAATAATACTATTTTATTATATTATATTAAACATAATACATAATATTATTAACTAATTATGAATACGTTTTTATCAAAAGCCAACTGTAGCTATGATTTGTATAAATGGATGGACTTTTGTCTTCTTAAACTGGAGTAGGGACACATTCTCAATGTTAATGGACGCAGTCGTGATTCCACCTGGTGTTTAGTGAACTCTGTGATCACAAGGTTGCTAACTGGATCAATTCCAAGTCGACAGGTTATGACTGAAGTGCCCTTAAGCAAAATACCCCATAACTGCTCCCCGGACATCTTGGTGGGCACATGTGCTCACTGCTGCCCCCTTGTGCGTGTTCACTAGTGTCAGTTTAGTGTAAACGTGTGTTTCACTGCACGGATTAGGTTAAATGTGGTGGAATCATTCCTACATGTGTAAAAGCACAGTGGTGAAAGATTTCTAAATTCTAAAATTCCCAAACAGACATGATTGGCTGTGTGACAGAAATGTTCAAGGTCCTGCACTGAATGCGTTTTCTGTGTCGTACTTCTTTGTATTGGGAAGATTCGGCCCTGACCAGAATAGAGAGGTATACAATAGTCTAAAAAATAACTAAAACAAATGAATACTTTGTATGCATTTTATTTTATTACGTTAGTATTGCAACATTAATACCTTTGTTTTTCTGAAACACATGTCTCACCCAGCCGTTAGCGATTAGCTTGTGTATTAATCTTTTGTGATCTCTCTAGAGCTGGTCTCATGTCACTGTCCTTCTTTATGTCCTGTATTAGTTTAGTACGGTGGTTAGCATTAGCGTCCCTGTTTTCCCGAGTTAGTGGTTGAAATAGGTTAGTCTAGGGAATGTTATATGTTATATGGTTAGAGTTAGAATATCGAATAGCATTTGTGATAGCATTTGGGTTTGTCTAGTTTTTTTTCAAGCTAGGATTTAAGTTAAAGTAAGATTAGCATTATCATTTAGCTTAATAAAGTGTTAGCCTAGCCAATACGTACCGTGTGCGTACACGTGACGACACGTGTACATAAAGGCTAAATATATTCGAATCTATTATCACACCGAGCAAACTATCATATATATATACAAGCTGCTCTTATAAAACAACAAAGCACTGATTGATTCATCGCTAATTTGATTAAATTCTTATATTTGTTTACTGAATCTGTTTCTGTCCAACACTGATAACCACTTTATCTGAACTACGTAATACATGGTGCCAAGATGTTCAGCGATCAGTCCTAGTTATAAACGAGTAGGTTTGGGCGATGAACAAACTCTACACTCCTTTAATTAATGGATCCTCGTTTATTGTGTGCAGTTGTTGTTGCTGAGAGGCTACGCCTTCAACCACACCGCTGATTTTGAGACAGTTCGAATGCTGAAGGAGAAGCTGTGTTTTGTGGGTTACAACATTGAAATGGAGCAGAAACTCGCCAATGAGACAACGTTTCTGGTGGAGTCGTACATGGTAATACATTCAAAAACACAGAGCTCGTCATTTATTATTCTGTGCTTGTTGGACAATAAGTCCCCTCCCCCATTCATGCTTTCCCGTTTCTTGCACTTGGGTAGTGTGTAGAGATTTGGGCTCCTAAACAAACTTGGCTCTAAGGGTGAACATCTCTAAGGGTGGCACCTTGTAAATACACCTGTAAGCAATGGACATGGTAAAGCATGTCAAACCCAATCATATGATAAATGTTGACATATTTCTTGACCATATTGTGCTTATGGTTATGCTTATTGTGCTTAACTCCGAGTCTATAGTGAGAGCAATGATTTCAGACTGTTGTGTAACTGAAAAAATGGTCACTTCTTGTGTTTTAGCAAACTCGTTGCCAAACATCGAGTTTAATTGTGATCAAGTAAATCAAATCCGACTCTAGGCGTCGGCTGTAAGCTGAGCTCTGTTGTAAACAGAACAAGAACACAATAATAAATGACATACAATCTCATTCATATATTTTCGGTGACCCATGTTTCTACATTTGATTGAATTATTTGTAGCCGGTGGGCTCGGATACTTTACTGCAAATTAAATTTGTACCAGAATCTAGCATTTCGAAACCACTTACAGTCACAAATCTAATTAAAATGAATGCCATATCACATGCAGGGCTGTGACAGGTCTTATTTAAGGCAACACATGCAAACATATTATTGAAACAAAAATATCTTCTGATTAGTATTGATTCTTTTTATTATTTATTTGGTGCAGCTACCAGATGGTCGTACAGTGAAGGTCGGTGGAGAAAGATTTGGAGCTCCAGAGGCGCTTTTCCAACCACACCTGATCAATGTAGAGGGAGTTGGAGTGGCCGAACTTCTCTTTAATACCATCCAGGCTGCTGACATTGATCTCAGGTCAGAAATACTACAGGCATTAATCACAGATCAGATGTTTACAGTGAATCTCTTTGTTCAATCGTGTGTTTGTTAGTATTTCTCTTTGCCAGTTGTATTACCTTTATGCAGTGTGTCTTGTGATCTTTTCTTTGTAGAGCGGACCTATACAAACACATTGTGCTGTCTGGGGGGACCACTATGTACCCAGGACTGCCTTCGAGATTGGAGAGAGAAATTAAACAGCTGTACCTAGAACGAGTGCTGCATGGAGATACAGACAAGCTTACGGTAGGGTAGAATTTGTGTCACTGTTGGGCCACTGAGCAAGGCTCCTATTACTCAAAATCCTGTTTAATTGTAAGTCGCTTTGAATAAAGTCGTCTGCTAAATGCTAAAAATGTAACTACAAGCTGTGTAAATGCATTCGATTTGTCATTTTGCCACCATCCTAAAGACTAAATCGATTTAACTGCAGCTTCTAAATAGACTTCAGATGAACATGCTAAACAGTATGAAGCTTTTTGAAGCACACAACTTTATTAAAATTGAACCTTGTTATACAAAACCATTCCACTCATATCTTGAATGTGTAATCAAATCTCAGCAGGCTTTTCAGTTCTCGCTTCTTTTGTTCTCTCGATCTACAGAAGTTTAAGATCCGGATTGAGGACCCCCCTCAACGTAAGCATATGGTGTTCATGGGTGGAGCAGTGCTGGCCAACATCATGAAAGATAAAGAATCCTTCTGGATGACGAGAGCAGAATATGAGGAGAAAGGGCTCAAAGTACTCGACAAACTTGTCGGAGGAACCCGATGAACCAACATCGAATCATTCTTATTTTGGAACAGAAACACAGTAATTACAAATGACCAAAACACTAATTAACATTTTATTACTTACATCTAAATCTAAAACAGAGGAGCAATTTTAGTTTGATCTCTAAAATCAGATGGTTGAGTAATCAAACTGTTTACTGATTACAAATGGTTGAACGTCAGTCCTTATTTATTATTGTGAGCAAAGTTAGAAGCAGTAGTAGGACACCCCATCTAATGATGTTGTGCATTTCAGCCACAACAATTGCTAACAGATGTAACAGATTTATTTGTGGGACATAAATGACATCATAATCTAGGAGTCCAAATATAGACAGCAACAGTTTAGCGATGATTTCTTTCCTGTATAAGTATGACAGTGACTTGTTGGATGCCTATGAAACATATGGATAGGATGCCCATCCAGTGCTGGGTAATCCATCGTTCACGAGCAGTCATGTGCTGTGAAAATCATGACTTAAATGACTCCCAAGAGAACCAGTTGTTCAGTGTGTGAGCTGTACAGCGAACTGAACAACAGCTTTACTTTATAAAACCATGGAAAAACTAATTCAGCTCCTCTCCAGGACCAGTGTTGGAATAAAACCGGGAGATCTTGGTACCTCAGACATGCAAGAGGGATGAATTGTGTAGTGGGTTTGACGTTTTAAGCCTTGGACTGATGAATGTTTTAAAACACAATGTTAAAATCCTGATATAATAAACTCCAGAACTGCCTTAACATACAGATGTTCTGTGTTGATCTTTTGTAGTACCTTTGAAACTGAGCTACATGCTCAACCCAGACCAAATATGAACAAAAAGCTCTAAATCAATGTAATACTTGACTGTCGCGTTGTCGATGCCGATTGCGATGGCGATTACGAAAGTACGAGCTTGTAATAACCAGCACTGGTAAACTGATAAACATAACAGAGGGAAACATTTTACTCCTGTCATTCACAAAGATTTAATGATGTTCAATAATGAAGAAAATACAGCACAGTCGTAGCACTGCAGTCAATATAAAGCATTTGTTCATTAATATTTCAGCGATCAAAACATGCATAAGCGACTCTGGCATCAGCTCAGTATAACCAGCATGCAGAACCAAGTATTTAATCATTAATCATTTAAAATATCCTCGTCTGACTATTTACTGGTTTCTCAAAAATACTACATGTACAACGAAGTCGAATTTATAATGATACAATAGCATAGCATGTTACAAAGGCAAGCATCATGAATAAGATTTATTACAGAAGGCCATCCGTCACTCATTTTTGATTATTGAAATCACTGTACTGTGTAATTACAGCACATTCAGCCAATGCAACATAGGACAGAATACATGCTGGACACACATGCACCGTCCAGTCCAGAGCTAAGTTCTAAGTCTAGATCGCGCTTTTTTTGTTTCTTTTTCTTTTCACAATGCTTGGAAAGTATTCGGCCCACTGTGGTATCTCATTGTCCCCGACTGACCAAAACAGGAGACGTTTTGGTTTTCAGGTTTGGTTAAATTTAAATCGATTCAACCACGTATCAAGCACAGAGCCAAAGGGCCTTTTAATATAATTTATATAGTTTTCTAATAAAATAATATTAGAAAATAAAACTCCATAACACATTTAAAACAAATTCTGATCTTGGATGATTTAAGTTAAAGTTATGAGAGTCCGTGTTGGTTTCTGCAGGTCTCCAGTGGACACAAAATGACTAATGATTGCAAAAAATAAGAAACATGAATTTATATTCTATAATTTGTTTAAATACAATGATGTATTTTTGCTCTACAGCTTCCCTAGAGTGCACATATGTGTAGAATGTCTCCGACCTCAATATTTCTACACTGGTTTGTGAAAAAGAAGATTAAATTTGTGTCATTTGTATATGAATTAGAATTGTAGAATTGTGATTACTTTTTCACTGTGTAAATATATATGATAAATAATTTGTGTCATAGTGTAACTGTACAATTTACCGTCATCTCAACTAGATTAAGGAAGCCGTGGCTTGGTGGTTAGAGAACTGGCCTTGTGTTACCGAAGGTTACCGGTTCGATTCAGAGTCGACTGAACAACACAGAACCCCAGACTGCTTCCTGGGCACCGCGGCTAGAGCATGTGTGCTTACTGCTGCCCTCTAGTGTGTGTTCGCGAGTGTGTGTAAAAGTGTGTTTCACAGTACAGACTGGGTTAAATGTTATGTGTGGTTGGACAAGAATTCTACATTTCTTTTTAATTGTTTCCTTCTTTAAGAGATGGCTGATTGGGCAGCACTGCCACCTTACAGAATGAAGATGAAGTACTCCGGTCCTACAGTCTAAAAAAACATGCAGTCTGATTCATGGGAGTACTTCCTGCATGTGTTTAACTGATGAAACTTGTGTAACTAGTTGGTAAAATTCTAACAAACAAACTAAACGAAGTGAAACTGCAGATTGAATCAGTGACCGACTCTTTTTGAAGTAATAATTATTAGAAGCTGAGCTGAACTCTACTACCTAAAGTAAAGACTGAT
>JAOUQU010009158.1:0-18497 GCA_028566735.1 Ammoglanis amapaensis | reverse complement strand
AAATTAAAAGTCCCAGAAGTCCTTTGACGAAACGCAGCTTTTTTTTCTTCCTGCGACTAGTCGACCAATGGAATTTGGCCGACTAGTAATTTTTTCAGTCGACCAATGAATAATCGATTAATTGCGGTCAGCCCTAGTGTTTGATAATCTGACCCGATACCATCATCTCATGGGACAGATTTGGGAGGAGTTAGAAGGGATAGAGTTAGACGGCATTGTAGACAGAACACACAGCAGTCAAGTGCTCAGCACCTCTGGGGACTTTTGCAAGATTGTTGGAGAACCATTTTAGGTTGATCCTTGTGATGGTGACCAACAGGATTCAAGTGCAAAGCTGTCATCAAAGCAAATATTAACATTTCTGTGTACAACCTAATTCCATACGTGTTCCTTCATAGTTCAGACGTCTTCAGTTTTAATCTACTTAATGTTGAAAATTGACGCTAAGAACATTGGTGTGTCGAAACTTTTGATTGGTCATGTATGTGTACTTCATCACTCATTCTGGTCAGGGTCAAGGTGGGTCAGATTTTCCCATAATACAGTTAGATTTCAGACAGAATCCTAGTCCATCACAGTACCTCGATCATCCATCTCCCTAAGCAGCCCATTATCTCTGTGTATAGATTCACTATTGGCACATAGTACTGCTATTTAATGTTGCAGCACAGCAGCAACTACTAATAATTTAATGTCATTAATCATATAATACAAAATATGTTTATATAATTTATGTAATAAACAATGCTAATTATTGTCAGATCAATGCCCAGTATCAGATCAGACAGACTCACTGTACGGACATGGAGATTGTTGTATAGCAATTTGTAAACACCTACATTTAACCATCTGTAACCGTCAGTGTTTAGCCAGTTTACTTATTTTAATTAAATCAAGCCTATCCCACAGTTCATTGTGTAAACAACCCACAAGCACACCATTGGGTTCAAATCAGTTTGGATCTCTGCAGAGCCGCAGACCTGGTTGGATGACCACACTAAAAACATTTGGCTCGGTTTGTGTGAGTGACGATGGGACGGATGGGACGGATCTTCTCCTGCTGTCTTTCGGAATATGTTTTCTCTAAAACTGCTCTAGATGTCTAAGCCGAGGAATCATGCATGGAAAGCAGACATGACAACCGTGACAGCGGATTCACAATCACGAATTGGAAACGACAATATTAGGGGATAAAGGGCAGTGGGGGAGGGAGGGATATCCAGACCACCGTCCACCCCCTTGTGGATTGGGTTGTTACATAGGCTCTGTTCAGGGGGTTCACATTGATGCACATGCAGAAGTATAAATCAGCCTGTACTGTAAACTGCGTGCTCTCTTGTGTCCATGCTGCTTACAGTCCAAAAACATGGTGCCTGGTTTACTCAAGACACTCAATTGTCCTGTAGGTTCCAATCCCAAATCCCCAGGATTCACAAAGGTTTTCAAACATGATGTGAAGGAATTAGTAAGAAGCATCATGCGGTTACATGCTGTGAAGTCTATGGAGGGCTCAGATTGGGCAACAGCTGCAGAATTTCGGGATGTAGTGATGGAACCTCGGGGAAATGCCGTTCTAATTAAATCTTAGAAGCCGACTGCGTTACTGTAGCTCAATAATGGGAATGTAAAAGTAGATGATACTGAGTTTTTTGGCAGCCATTGTTGGCATGTCTGATCATCCGACCGAACAATCTGCTGGCTTAATTGATTTGATCTATTACTGGGGTTTCTGTTAGGCTTAATGCTCTTGTAAAATGCTTAGCGCTAACAGATTATATATGAATTTTGATCATCTACATGAGCTATTGCTGTGGACTTAAATGTGCATTTAAACGATCAGTTTATTCTGTGGAATTGAATCCCCCTGATGCAGAGACGAGGCTGATTGTGTTCTGCATGGAAACACACAGACTTGTGTCTGCGATTCTTATAGCTACGTGTGGTGGTGTCCTATTATTTCATGGTATCAGGGTGGTATGGTGGTTCGGCGGGTAGCACTGTTTCTTCACAGCAAGAAGATTCCAGGCTCAAATCAAAAATGTGAGGGTCCGGGTCCTTTTTGTGTAAAGTCTGCGTGTTCTTCAAAAGTCTAAAATCATGCTGTCAGATTCATTGGAGGCACTGATTGGTCCAGTGTGTGTGTGTGTGTGTGTGTGTGTGTTTGCACTGCACTATACTGGGATGTCTTACACTCTTTGAACAGCTGAGGTAGGCTCAAATATGATTCTGATTGGATAAGTGGTTATGAATTTGAGTGAATGAATTAATAATTGTTTCAAATTCAAATTGTATTTGTCATTACACATATACAGGTGTACAGTACAACGAAATGTTTCACTTTGCATATCCCAACTTGTCAGGAAGTTGGGGTCAGAGCACTATTACAGGATCAGCCAACGTACGGCACACCTGGAGCAGACAGGGTTAAGGGTCTTGCTCAAGGACCCAACAGTGGCTGTGTAGCAGAGCCTGGATTTGAATCCCCAACCTTTGGGTTCACAGCCCAACGCTCTACCCACTAGGCTACACTGTCCCATTAAACATTTTAACCATGCCCGTTAACCTGGTGGCATGTTTTCAGTTTATTGGAAGTAACCACATGGACACTGGAGAAACATGCAAACAGAACGGACCTGGATCATCTCACCCTCAGGACCTTGCTGTTAGGCCATTGTGCCTCCTATATGGCATACTAGACTCCCACTGACGATGTTGTTTTGGATGCTGGAACATTTAACCACTGCAATAACATGAGCATGATAATTGCATGGTGTAGTAATACCAGTAAAGCACTATCCGGTGAAGCTGCAGGTCTTGAGTTTTTAAATACTGGTTACTCTTCTTCGTCTCTAAGTACATACACTGTTGGCACATCATAACAGATTATTGTGGAGTTGTTTAAGCATTTACAGATGTTTACATTGCTGCATCTGATTTATCGCTGGGGGTCTAAAAGGCACAAATGAGCTACGTTCATTCAGTTGTGTTGTGCACCTACACAATGTTCACTTGTAATTAGTAACTAGTAATTAGTTTAGGGGCGAGGTGGCTCGGCGAGCATGGCACTGTTGCTACAAACAGTGTCACCAAGGTTTTGGGTTCGATCATCAGGTTTTTTCTGTGTCTGTGGGTATTTTGGTTTCATCACACTGTCCAGAAATATGCAAACGAAGTGAATTGAAGATGACTGATCATTTATGTACTGATAAAACTTGCAATAACTGTTTCCTGTCATAAATGAATGTGAAAATGTACATGATAAAATCTTGATGAATAAATGAGTGTTTAGTCATTTTTCCCAATTAATAATCACAAAAGTTATTTGCTTGATAATCTGCATGTGTTGTGATGCTAGACAGTACAAATATTGATAAATTATTTTTAATAAACTATAATTAATCAGGGGTTGGACCAGAATACAGTACAGTCTATGCATCCTACATGTCAATTCGGTGTGCCCAGTTAACCTGGTTGCATGTTTTTGGACTGTGGGAAAAAAACTATTCATACAAACACCACATAAACAAGGTATGTGTTCCCAGTAAGCACCCTGAAGCACTGGTTTTATGTTATTCTGGATACCATTTAAGATTCATTTAATATCTGTTTAGACAAAGCACGTTAAATGAATTTCCGTGTATTATGTATATGTTTGGTTTATTGTTTACTATTTTTACTTGTAAATTAAAATTTTGTGAAATATAAATTCGTTTCCTTTGAGGCAAAAATGGCAGTTTGGTATTGCGCACGCGCATATTGAAAACCTAGTAGTCTTACGAATTTTTAAAGTTTAAAGAATTTAAAGTTATTTTTAACATTTCGTATTTTGTCTCAAGCAAGCCACATAGAATATAAAACATTTATTTTAACTTGTAGTCTCTTGATTTACTCTGTCAATACGGTATTAGGAATACTACTGGAATATTAATATTGAGACTTTTATTTTAAAGTAAGATGTGACGTTAAAACCGGACACACAGCGGGACTCTTATTTACAAACATCCT
This sequence comes from Ammoglanis amapaensis, assembly GCA_028566735.1. NCBI lineage: Eukaryota > Metazoa > Chordata > Actinopteri > Siluriformes > Trichomycteridae > Ammoglanis > Ammoglanis amapaensis. Next base: position 14,492 of record JAOUQU010009158.1, on the reverse strand, counting down.
TCACTTTATTAAAATAGATTACAATCGTCCTTTAATGTAAAACTATATCACACTCAGATATTCTAAAGATTATTTATTTCAGTTTTTTGTAGCAGAATATTTTGTCTTGTCCAGATTAAAGAGTCCTCACTTCTGTGCTACGTAGAAAATCTAGACCGAGCGATCTGATTGACTGGACGTCACTGCAACAGGGCTTCTGATTGGATGGTTAGACAGTTTTATTCAAAAATGAAAGAACATGCAAAATGCCGATAATAAAAGAACAAACGCACTTACAACTTGTACCTGTAATCGTTTGTTTTTACTTTACTTTTATTATAAGACAATTCACTCTGATGTCATAACTTTAACACACACTTGAGCTCTCCAACCACCGGGCCTGCGGACCGGTACCAGGTTTATTACCGGATCTCACATAAATAATAAATATAATATAAAAAAAAATTACTAGAAGATATTCTAGTAAGTTTTGAACTATTCTAATTCAAGTGCAATGTCATATTTTCACCGCTAGGTGGCATCTACGTCTATTTTATCGTAAAATGCTTATTTCACATGCTTTGTTAGGATTATTAGAATATACATGATTTACAGCAAATCCATGTTTATCAGCTACTGCCAACCGAATAAATTTATATACTACTCTGGTGGGGTTAACGGACTTTCAATAATAAATAAATAAATACATATTATTATGGTGCATTATTATACATCAGTGAACACACGACATAAAGCTTGTTGCAACCCGTCTGCACTAAATAATGTTCCTCTGCATGAGCATGCCTTGGTGCTGTTGTCGATAGAAAGCTCAAGGAAGAACATGCCAGTGCAAAGCCAGATTTATGTGGTGCAAGACAAGTCATTTACAATAAAGCAAAGCTATTAACATCAAAATGAAAGTAAGATCAAGGTGAGTTTTAATGCATCAATGTTCATAAGTGACAACATGCACTGACCGCGAGTTATAAACTGTTTACTGTTTATATTACTACAGTTGATCTCGTTTATGCTCGGCTCCACCCGAACAACGACCCTTTAAAACGCTCACTAGATCCCGCCTTCGACGCTTTATTGTGCTTCTATTGGCTGATTCACAAGCAAAGCGACGTTCTATTGGCTATTTGACTTGCCTTTCAAGGACAACGCGGAAAAATAGAAGGAAGTAACAAAGGTCTGCGAAATGAAGTCCAGCAAAAATCCAGGTTTGCGTTGAACCGAAGCACCCAGGATCCCCGCAGTCCTGACCAGTTTAAGGTAATTAACACCGTACGAACTACCCGTGTGTATTAATGCACACTTACTTTAGTACGAGTGTGGTGTTGATGTAGTGTAACGGTTCGTCCTGCCTCATCTGCAGTGCAGAAGCTCAGGATCATCTTCATCTCAGCATCTCATCATCAGTGTGATTTATCCTCAAACAAAAGCTTTGAATCAGGTCCTGAGATGTTTTGTGGTGTGATTATGAGATCTGATCGGATCCACCAGATTACTTACAGAATCCTGTCCTGTTATATCCAGGTCCTTAAATAAATCCATGCCCACCTGCCACCAAGGAGCAAGAACAGTGACCTGGAATGTTTAACAAACACGTTTTTTATATATAAAATAAATGTAAACGGTACACACATTTATTGACTTAATTGACAGAGTTAAGCGTACTTGCTGATGTATTTCTTTCCTGTTTATTCCACATTATAATATTTGATTAAGAATGTCATCGAGTGAGTTGGAGAAACCCAGAGATGCTGCAACCGAGAGGAAGAACAACGATGGCCAGACTGAGACGGGACACCACACCCAGTCTACCAGCGATTCACCCGCCGCTTCTGATACCGGCACGGTGGCGGCCAAGAACATGGCCATCCTGAAAGCTCACTCCTTAGACGTGAAGTTTGAGGTTGGCGATGACTATGACATCATCGAGACCATCGGTACTGGGGCCTATGGGGTCGTCTCATCGGCCAGGAGAAGGGATAACGGTAGGAATGAAACATTCAAAGTGTGTGGATAGATTGTGTGACAGTTCAGTGTACCACAGACATTTCCAGACCATTATAAACATAAACCAAATTATTGGTAGAGAACGTTGATCTTATTTATATTAAGACAACAAACTACAACTATGTACATGCATATTAATGGACCTATTACACACATTCTAAATTATATTAATTGAATTTGGACGTATTAAACCAATACAATTCAAGTATATAATTATATGTCACAAATAAAATACAAGTTTGATCAGTTTTAAAGAACTGTTAAAGTAGAGATGATGAGAATGTAATTTTTTCAGATACTGAAATATTAGCATATTTTTCAGATACCGAACAGGTGGGATAGAGCCAGCCCTAATCAGGATATCTACTTTAAATATAGCTTTGTAGATAAATTACAGGTCAACTAACTCAAAACTATTGCTATGTCTCCAGGCCAGCAGGTGGCGATAAAAAAGATCACAAATACATTTGAGGTCGTGACGAATGCTAAGCGCACCCTTCGAGAGCTGAAGATTTTAAAACACTTTAAACATGACAACATCATCGCAATAAAGGATATTTTACAGCCGACGTTTCCTCCATCAGCATTTAAATCAGTGTAGGTTGTCGCAGAAGCTTAACACTTTTATAGCATTAACGCAACATTAGCATTTCTTTTTTTTGTCCAACCCTCTTGCCTTTTTTTGCTGTTTGTAGTTATGTTGTTCTTGACCTGATGGAGAGCGACCTACACCAGATCATCCACTCGAGGCAACCTCTGACCCCGGAACACACACGGTACTTCCTGTATCAGCTGCTGCGTGGTCTAAAGTACATCCATTCCGCTAACGTGATCCACCGTGACTTGAAGCCGTCCAACCTTCTGGTGAACGAGAACTGTGAGCTGAAAATAGGAGACTTTGGGATGGCTCGGGGTCTGAGTGCCGCCCATGCCGAAGAGTCTCGCTCCTTTATGACCGAGTACGTGGCCACACGTTGGTACCGCGCCCCTGAATTGATGCTTTCGCTCCATCACTACAGTGCTGCCATCGACCTCTGGTCTGTTGGCTGCATCTTTGCCGAGATGCTTGGCCGGAAGCAGCTCTTCCCCGGCAAGAACTACGTGCACCAACTCCAGCTGATTCTTTACGTCTTAGGCACCCCACCCGAAAATTTGGTGGGTTCTATTGGAGCCGAAAGGGTGCGCTCATACGTCAAAAGCTTACCAGTCAGGGTCCCAGTGCCTTTCTCTAAACTGTACCCGGAGGCTGGAGTCGATGCCCTGGACCTGTTGAGTTGCATGCTCAGCTTTGACCCTCGTGACCGGATCAGCGTGTGCCAGGCCCTGGAGCATCCCTACCTCTCAAAATACCATGACTCGGACGACGAGCCTGTGTGTGTACCTGCCTTTGATTTTGAGTTTGACCGGCAGCCAATGACCAGAGAGCAGATTAAGGAAGCCATATTGGCCGAGATTCAGGACTTCCACCGAAAGAAGCAGGGCAGCAAGAAAATCCAGTTCAAACCGCTCCTGAGATCGAATTCAGGGGCAGTGCCAGTCACCCAAAACCAGCAAATCACAGTGCACACACAGCATCAACGGCAAAGAGAGGCTCAACATCTGGCAAATGCCAGCACAGTTCCAGTTGCTCTGTCCGATGTCTCCCGTCACTTACCTCTGTTCACACGAACTGGCAGCTGTCAGGACGTGGACATGCCCAGTGCCAATTCTGATGGGCAACCTGAAACCATAGACCTCACTACTCCGACGTCCAGTCAGGACATGCCGTCCTGTGAAGCCATGAAAGAGAGAAACGAACCTGCTGCTGTAAATCAGACTCTACCCACACACACCATTCAAAACCCAACGGACTCAACACCGCTGTCATCCAAGTGTAACGTCACCCTGTCTCTGTCTCAGGCCCAGACTCAGTCTCTCTCTCAATCACTCTCTTGCTCACTGCGAAAAGGAGGAGTAACAGTCGGGGAAACCACCAGAAAGGAAGGTGCCATTTCAGACGACACTAAGGCAGCTCTTAAGGCAGCCTTGCTCAAGTCAGCCTTGAGGCAGAAGGCACGAGGTATGTCTAAATCTCTACGTATAGGTAATTTTAGTTTAGTTATTAGGATTTTACTGTCAAGTTTCACCTCAATTGAAAGTTTTTAGACTGGAAGGAAACCCGAGCATTCGGATAAAAAAAAAACCCTTAGAGATAAAAAGAACCCAGACCACCACAACTGGGGACCTAGTTTTAAGGCAAAAGTGCTACCCACTTAGCCACTACCCATACACGGTTTCCAGGATGTTTGGTTACATTTTTTGGAATTCATAAGGCTGATAAGTCTGAGCACCTAGGATTGCACCCAGTCAACCAGTGGTAATGCAGTGTGTTGAACTGTGGAGACTATCTGTGCTATTGTGCTAGCGGAAAATCTGCTCCAAGTGGGTGCTTACTGGCGACGCAAAGACTCTGTGGAAGGGGGGGGGGGGTTGTGTCGATGCAGGAGCTGCATAAAGTATAAACATTTATACACACATCACATTGAACACAGCCATGGGGAATTTTTGTATCTTCAATTTACTATACATGCATGTTTTTTGACTGTGGGAGGAAACCAGAGCACTCTGAGTAAACTCATACAGACACAGGGAGAACACGGGAAGATCTCCGCACAGAAAGCGCCGGGTGTTCTTGCTGTGAGGCGATAGTGCTAACCACGAAGTCACTGTGCCTGCCCAGTAGGTTTATTTAAATGGCACATTTTATACTTGGTGGCTATTTTAAATGTATTAAAGCTTGAAATATTAATATAATATCTTGGAAAGTAAAGTGCATAATTTAGAGCTCAATAACAGCAGCCATACTGCACCATCAGATAACTGGTAGATAGCTACTAGTTCACTAATTTACAATGTTTTCCCTCTAATGTCCAGATGGCAGCGCTGCAGCTCTTGGTATAGACCTGGCTGCTAGTTCTGGGGGCTCAGCCTCCTCGCTCGTTCTCTCAGGTCCAGACAACAAGAAACCCATCACGGCACAGGAGAGACAGCGGGAGAGAGAGGAGAAGAGGAGGAAACGACAGGAACGAGCTCTGGAGAAAAAGAAGAAGCTGATGGAGAAGGAAAAGAAGGAAGGTAAACCGGGCCAGACACTGGGTGGCGTCATGCTTAGCGACAACGACAAGAAGCTTCTGGAGCGATGGGGACGAATGATGGACGGTCGAATGGAAAAAGTACAGAGCTCAGATGGTAATCCTCGCAACAGCTCAACCGTTTCCTGTCAGGTACCCACTGTAGGAACCATGCCAAACTTTCCAGAGTCCACCAAACAATCGAACGAGTTGAAGACTTTAAAGCCATCTCAACAATCAGTCCCTCAGACCGGGCATGGTCTGACTGGAATTCTGCAGTCCTCTGCCAGCTTTAATTCCGTCCCCATCACCCTGAGCTCCTCAGATCCTGGAAACGGTAGAATCGTGACTGTAGGCGGAGATGTTGGACACAGAGCTCTGAGTTTAGTTGGAGAAGATACTCTAGGTGTAGCTTCGTATACTTTTCCCAAAAGTGACCTATCAAACCCCCAAATGCAGAGTCAGTTCCAAGGGTGTGGGTCCATGTTCACCCCTGTCGAGAGCTGGACCAAAAACCAGACCCAGCAACAGCATCAAGTCCAGCTTCCTCATCCGACCCAGGCAGGATTTACCCAGCAGCCGGTTGTGATTTCGCAGAGCCTTCAAACTCCATCCCAACCACTTCCATACCCTCCAAGTACCCAGTCTCTTCCTAATGCCCTTCAAGCACACCCTCTCGTTCATCCTCAGCTCCTTTCAAGTCCTCCACAACCCCAACCTATTCCAAACCCCCAAAACATTCAGCCTCTTCCACACCCGCCAAACACCCAACCTCAACAAACCCAACTGCTTTTACATCCACCTCAAATGCTTGCACACTACCAGAATACCCAACCTCTTCACTATCCTCAACAACCCAAAGAATTCACTCTACCCCAGCATACTCCAGCATCACTTCCTCTACCCCAGCAAGCCCCAGCATCCATCACTCTACCCCAGCAAACACCAGAGTCAATCTCACTACCTCAGCATACACCAGCATCCCTCCCTCTACCCCAGCATACACCAGCATCACTCCCTTTACCTCAGCAGACTCAACCTCTTCCTCACACTCAATTACCTCCCACCAACCTTCATGTTGCCATCCCGGATCTCAGCAGGACCAGTCAGACCTCAGCCATTGCTCCTCAACCTCTGGAAAAGCTTCAGCCATCTGACCCAGAAGAGCAGCACAACGGCACCCATGATCCTCCTCATGGAGCTCCGTCTGGAAGCTGCAGGACGACAGACATCCACACGGTCACGTTGCAGCTGTCCAAGTCACAGGTTTGTTTATTCGGGTAGATGTTTTGGACACATCTTCATGGTTCAGGTTTGGATTATTGTTTATTTTTGTCTCTTTTAGGTTGAGGATATTTTGCCCCCGGTTTTCTCAGTCACTCCTAAAGGCAGCGGAGCTGGATATGGTGTCGGCTTTGACCTAGATGATCTTCTTACTCAGTCCCTCAATGACTTCCAGCACTCGGACTTCAGGTGAGTATAAACACATGTGTGATCTGATGATTTCATTCTAAGGTTAATATGCAGATATTGTGATTTATTTTATTCCTCAGTCACAACGATTCAGCACCGCTCTCCGCATCCCTGTTGTCTGATTGGCTGGAAGTTCACCGTATGACCCCAGCAGACCTGGAGTCACTTCAGCAGGAGCTTCAGCTTGGATCTCCCATGATTCTCTCTGAGAACTCAAACCTCCCATAGACTATTTTACTCTCCAATGTTTTTTTTCTGCTGTACCTCATCACCCAAGTTTATGTTCTTAGTCTCCTCATAAGTGCCAACACTACACACACCTGCAGCTAAACTTTGTTCTTGATTTCTGAAGGTTTTATACACGTCGATACTTGAATCATGCGAATGTCTATGGTGATTCTTCATTTTGCTTCTGACCTTAGTGAAGACCTACTCAGCATGCCAGTGCTTTAACAGAGTCTATTTTAATATGAGCTACATTTTATGAGGCAGAACAAGAGCATACATTTCAGAATTGTAATTCCTGTTTCGTCATGGTGCAGATGACTGATCACAGATCGGCTTTATATTTATAGTGGCAAGTCAAAGTATGTGGGTTTAGAGCAAAAACAATTGACATAACTGGTGATCTGATCTTCATCCAAGTTTACATAAGGGCTTAAAAGAAGAGCAGTCAAGATTCATGTCTTCATTGAGAACAACCATACATAAATAGATAAAGCAGTGAATCCTGCTTTATCTATCCAGAGCCAGAGTTTCGGGGGGCAGGGGGAGAGTTGGAATTAAGAAAATGTGTTTGGCGGTGTAGACTAGAGCGACTTTGATAAGCCACATAAAATACGATATGATCTGCACAAGAACAACATGTATGTGATAAACTGTTCATTTACATGGAGGCGAAGGTTAGGAATTTTACGAAGTGATTACAAAAGACTTCAGAAATACAGTAAAGCAATTGAGTGACAAGATTTGAATGTCATCTGAACAGACTAACATCAATGATGAGTCTACAGTCCATAAAACCTTAAACAAGTAGAGTTTGCCACAGGAAACCATGAAGGAAGCCACTGCTTACTAACAAGAACGTAGCTGCATGTCTGAAGTTGACAAAAGAGCACGTTCACACTAAACTGTCAAATATGATGGCAGGAACAACCAGTTATTAATTGTAAGGGATCACTTACACCACCACCACTTTAGTAAGTGTGATCAATAAAGACCTGCAAGATCTTTTTTTTGTTTTATTATTTTAGGAACATGGTATTTCTCCATATTACTGACTTGGATAAAGATCAGATCACATTTATGCATAAAACATGAAAAAAAACTTCTTGTTCTTGCAACAATATGCTCAGTGCTGCATACCACACACAACATCAGTCAAAGGTTATGTACGGATTGTAGTGCTAATACAGTTTTTATATTTAGTTGTGTATTTCTACTGGTAATTATTTATTTTTGGGTATTCTTGGTGGGTCCATTTCAAACATTTAAAATCACTTGAAAAGTTTCAACCATTATTTGCTAGATAAATTGACTGAATTTGATTAAAAGCAGAAGTTTTAAGTAATCATTTTTGTAAGCATTTTATAATTATTGATATAAACTGCAAAGTTGGCACAATTATTTAAAACAAATGATTAAAATAAAGGGTTAAATGATTATTTTACTTTTTACTAAACTGTATTTTTAGGCAGTCATAGAAATAAAATTGTGTGTCACAATCTGAAAGATTTAAAATTTATTAACTTTTTATTCATGTCCACAAAGATCTTGTTTATGTACAGTAATCGAGCTACTCAAGTAAAAACAAAACATTTTATTAATAAATATATGAAAATCACTAAAATTACATTATTATTTCGCTCAAATTTATCGTTTGCGCACACTAACATATTTAGGCTCAAAAGTGGGACTGAACGTCTCTTCTGTCCAGGTCCTTCCCTATCGAATATCCCATCGATCTGGTTGATCTGTATTACCTGTCACACGTGATCAGTGTTACATGTTTTTCTTCCTCCTCCTCCTCCTCTTAGCTTTAAATAAAGTGAATCTATCGGAGCAGGTGACCCAGGATCAATACGACTATAGTCCTGATGAATACAGAGATCCAGCCGGCGGAGTTCTGAACCGCTGAGCCGTACAGCTGCAATCCATCAACGTTCGTCTGGATGAAGCTGGAAAATGCTGAAACCTTGGCGTAGACGCCAGGACGGTTGGGCTGGGCGCAACCCAACCCAAAACTTACTATTCCAGCCTGAACCCAAACACCACCTGACATCTGACATACCAGCGGGCCCCCAGAGTCACCCTGAAAAATAAGTGGTCAGGAGATAAATAAGTTGATAAATAAGAACACACACCAACGCATGCACACATTTTACCTGGCAGGAATCTTTCCCGCCCTCCTGATAACCTGCACAGATCATATCATTGGTGATGGTGACGTCTTCACTGGGTTGGATCTGAAACATGTTCTGACAGGATGTCTGATCAATAATTGGCACCTCCACCTGCTGCAGCGTGCCCACCCCCTGCAATGAGACTGCAAGCAAAAATTTTTTTTACAATGAATCACTTGACCATAAATAAGTGATGAGGTGGTATCATTTAAACATCTGCAGCTTCTCACCTCCGTCTCTGATATTTCCCCAGCCAGTGATCATGCACTGTGTCCCACCTGCGAACTGCACATCAGAGCTGGGCACGCACACAGGCTGGACATAGTCTGACCAGGTGACCGACGAAGACAGCTTCACCAAAGCTATATCATTGCCAAATTGTGGGTCCGTGTAACCACGAGGAATATAGACCTGGGAGATCCTGTAAGATGACTCGTACGGGTTCCAGCCACTGAGACGCTGCCGTCCTACATAGATTATGTAGCTGGACGTCGAGTCTGGTCTAAAACAGAAATGAGAAGCTGATGAGGAAATTATGGGCACGTATCTCATGATCTACCAGCTAATATAGGCATCAAACTTACTGTGGGAAACAATGCGCTGCAGACAGAACCCAGCTATCAGCGATGAGCGTTCCTCCACAGATGTGTCCAGAATTATCCTAAAATAAAAACAATCATGTTTGTTATAAAGAATTACAAAACTAGCGCCCTTTTTGTGACATTTTGATCCAATACAATGAAACAAAAGATCATAAACGTCTGTATAAATAAACCAAACTGCTTTCCTTTTGAAACTTCATCCCAAAGCAAACGCCCAAAAAACATTTGAACACCCTAGAAATACAATTTAAAAAATAATAGCAATAAATCTGGTGCAGTCATGGCCTGGTGGTTGGAGAACTTGATCAGAAAGTTGCCAGTTTTGAGAGTCAATAGGTCAAATGTCCATAAGCAAGGCACCTAACTCACAAAAAAATATTACACGTCGGATTCATGATCAACCAATCATGATCTGGTTATACAGATTCACATAAATCAAGCCATTGTACCCAAAATTGCTCTTTCACCCCCTTCTGACCAACAAATGCCATTTTCCACAATATGGACTTACAGAAGTTTCGGTTACTAACTGACCCATACTGTACCTGGTAGCCCATATAAGTGAAGTGACAATACAGAACAAAGTCTAAATATAAACCAAATGGAAATGAACAACAACTATAATGGAGGCCCAAAAATCATCTTTTCCTCCCGGCTGCTATTATTAGTCATGAACTAGCACATTGTAAAAATGAAGAACTACTCACATTACAAAAAATGAACACGATAACACAGTAAAACCTTGATTTACAAGTGCACCAACATACTAGATTTCTTAGGCACAAGCCAGCGTGTTGCTCAGTCGATATTTTGCTTTGTGATACACACCGAGATCAGAGAGATCAGTGAGCAAGCTTTCACTTTGTGGCTCTGTGATCGTTTAGTACAAGTTGTTATCTTGCTGTGTAGTTAAATCCGTAAAAAGTGTCTGGAATTCATGTAGAACTTAAGTGAAGTAAAACAAAAGTCTGACAGTGTCTAATTCAATTCAAGTGTGATGCAAATATGTGAATCACTGGAAGCTGCATGAATTCTTTTACATATTATGCATTGTTGGTTATACTGTACATTATTTGTTATACAAAATGTACATTTTGCCATTGATCAACTCATAAGTCTAGGTTTTACTTTATTGTGATTATAGTATATTCGGTAATATGTACAGTATTAGCAGAATAACCACATTACCTGAATGTCAACCTGCCAAGGCCAATGTCCATCTGTTGCGTCGTATCCTCCAACGATTCTGCTCTGTAATGGCGGCCGCCCACATTCTAATAAATAAGAGAACTTCATCAGAGATGCTTTTATAGATCTGATTCATTAATTTAAACCATTTAAACCTAATATTGCTAAACCAATCAATTTAACGAGTATGCAACAATTGACAAAGACTTAAAGTTGTATTAGTGTTGAATCTGAAATATTGAAAACATACTTTATCATATAGTCCCACTTTGTTCTGACTTGGAATGACTTTCATTTCAGCACAAGAACAAAACATGAACGTTATTGAATTGTCAGTGTATCAAAGTCCTTCCTTGTTTTGTGGATAAACACTTTAGTAATCAAGGTAAAGAGGGCGTGGCACACTTGTAAAAAAAATTCTAATAAAAACAGACAAACCCTGTAAGATGTCAATGTAACTGTTCACCGTTTTCAAAAGTTGTAAACCGAATATTGTTTTCTCTCCGTTTGTATCAACATAATAAGAATCACAACATTTATAAAGATTCGTTCAGATTTCGTCTCTCTCCCTCAATCACGTATTGTTGGTCGTTTAAGGCCAGGAGTGGGACTCGAACTAATAAGCATCATTTCAACAGTGTAAACAACATTAAATACAGAATACCTACGGCATACAATTATAAGAGTGTTAATCATCTGTTATTGTTAGTTTACCTTGTGCTGAACTTGTGGGGAAAAATTCTAAAAAAACAAAATAAAAATCAGATCATTCAAGCCCTAAATTCTCAAACACTTTTACACTTAATACACAATTTCTTAATAATTACATAACAATGAATACACATGATTTCATGAAAATAAATATTACATATATAATGAATAAAATTCACACATTATATATATGTATGTGTGTGTGTGTGTGTGTGTGTGTGTGTGTGTGTGTGTGTGTGTTAGCTTTAAATAAAACGTTTAATTTTGAATTAAATTAGAGTAAGAGCTGCACTACTATAAATATAAACTAATCACACAGATCCAACATCAGCTGAACCAGAATTGACTGAAGTTCAGTTGATTTAAAAACTCACCCAACAGCACAAACACAGCGACCCAAGTGTAGCAGGAAAATCTCATCCTGAACCACAACTCGAAACTCACGAGGTTTGAACCGGATTCTCGGTCCAGCGGGATGAAATAACCTCGCACCTCTGACCTCGAGTTTCGTTCTGAATTCAGAAACAATAAACCAGTTTCACTAAAAAGAGAAAAACACATTTGACTTCCAAACCGAGCGTGGCTCCCTGCGCCTGCGCACTTCGCACCTGCACAACACACACGGAACGTAAGTGCACTTCAGTGCAGGTGCGTGCTACACAAGACGCTTACGCAAATCAACAGGGTAGAGTCACCTGCGCCAAGCCACGCCCACAGAACTTACTCACATTCTTACCACGTGACGCTGAGAAACGAACTAGAACGTCGTGATGCGACTACAATGTTAATTACACTGACGCAAATCTCATCGATACTCATCCCTAAAAACTGCACCCGTTCTATTAATAGAAGAGAACAGTACAGTACAGACAAAAAGTCCAATATTTGTACCACTTGTAGCTTTAAGTGTCAAAAATTAAATGAATACTAAATAGTTCTGTATGTAAAGCCTGTGAGCCATGTGTTCAGTATTTTTGTGGTGTGCAGATTTGGCTTTAAAGCTGTTTTGTAGTCATTTTGTTTTTGTTTTTATTGTCCTGTATTGTTTACTGAACAGTAGGGATCTGACTACATCGATGTATTGTCTGAGAAGTAGTCTGATACTTTATTATCCAATTCATCAACAACAACAAAAAAAAAAGCACTAGATGCCGAGTACAACCGGTCGGCATCAGATGCTTACTCGTTGAATTAACACGATGGCAGATTCAGCTTGTGTTAATGAGGTACACCAGTATATTTAAGGGCATTTTGTCACCGTTTTAGACTTAACAGTGACATTTAAGCGCTTTCAGTTGACGTTGAAAGGCTAAAATGTTACGCCACTTAGTATTTTGAACGATACGTAGCTTAGTAGAGAAACACGATGCAATCAATGTCTGTCATACGTTGGAATAATGTGATTTTACCGATCTAGTTAAGACAGCATTTCAGCACATGTGCTCTCTATGTACACACCTACAACTTTAAGTAACGCCAGATTCCTGGATCAATGCCTAAAGTATGTGAATGCCCCTTCTGAGGACAGGCCGTAACCAAATCCTTCAGCTTTTTGGCGAACTTTTAACTGTTCCAGCAGCACTGTGCACCACTGAGTTAAAGTGTCCATTTCACTGTTTGGGATCTGCTGAGTTAGCTTAGGGAATGTGCACGCAGTGTGCTATTAGTTCAGAATGTGTGTTTCTCAAACCTGGTAGAACTGGTTTAGCAGGTCACTCCTTTGTGAGTGTCTAAGAGCAGGAGAGAGTTTGGTATTCAATTGTCAGGCCTTATGTTCTTCCCTGAACAACAAAAATCGTAATGAAAGTGCAGAGTGTTAAATTACATTAATCATTAACGTAATAAACTCCGGCACTGTTTTCCTTCCTAACGTTAGTGTTGCAGCTTTCGTAAATTAGGTTACACAACCAGAACCGTAAATTACTCTGACTCGTTGAGTCATGTTAGTAAGTTCATTCGTAAGTATGCCACCCTCGTCTTGATGTCTGTACGTATTCATTATCAGGGAAGTTTTTTAAATCACCGTTACATAGAAATGATGAATATTTGTAATATTTAGCAATAATGTACAGGTGGAGGATCAAAAACTAATAAAGTCAGTGATGTTTAGACTTTTACTTAAGTAGATTTTTATAGCTCATTTGTGTTTTTATGTTTAAAACAGTTGTTTTAAAAATACAGTTTTTATAAACTGCAAATAAAGTTCTCTTGGTTAGTCTGGTTGTACGATCGATAAAAGGCCTCTCCAAACCAAGCACCCGGGTTGAATTTCAACCCCCAGCCTTCCCCTGGCCACAAATTCATAATCAATTAATTGAAATGAATCGTTTTTAATTCGGTCCTCTGGTGCACTCCTCTTTCATCACCACTAGGTGGCAACAAAGACCTATAAACTGCACTTTATATAACAGTCACTAGATGTCACTAAATTTCAAATGTCCTTCTCAGTCATTAATTTAGGGTCTGTTTTATTCTCGTCAAGGTCACGATGGATATGATTAATCAGGTGCCAAAATATGACCCAGAAAAGAAAGAATATGCAGCAACAGTATAGCGAAGTCCTTGTCCTGATTCAACATGGCTGCATGCCCTGTGCACAAATCAATCTACACAATTAACCTTGGAACTGCGATCTGCTTGTCGGTAGGCTGAGTCTCTGACACGCCAACACAGTGAGAGACAATAAAACAAACTAAAGTTACCAAACTTATAAATGATTACAGCCTCCATTACCTGCCTTGGGTCTCAATTCAGAAAGGTTGCTGTGAACGGCTAATGTTCCAACTAGGGCTGACCGCAATCAATCGATTATTCGTTGGTTGACCGAAAAAATTACTAGTCGGCCAAATTCCATTGGTCGACTATTTGCAGGGAGAAAAAAAAGCTGCGTTTCGTCAAAGGACTTCTGGGACTTTTAATTTGAACGGGGTCACAAAGGAAGACGTGACACTCCATACCAGTAAGTGGCGGTAATGCACACCCTCAGATTATTGCCAACCGCCATT
>JAOUQU010008840.1:0-18516 GCA_028566735.1 Ammoglanis amapaensis | reverse complement strand
TCTCTCTCTCTCTCTCTCTCTCTCTCTCTCTCTCTCTCACACACACACACACACACACACACACACATACACACACACACACACACACACACACACACAGTCACTTAATAATAATTGTAGACATTTTTGCATTGGTTTCCGAAAGTTTAGTTTTTCTTAAGACGTCTCTTTCAGTTCCGATTCATGACCGAACAAACAAACAAAAATGATGGTCAGTGAGATATTGTTGATTTGGCGTCAGAGTTTTTACACTGGATGCCCTTCCTGACACAACGCTTCAATTTTCTCCGAGCCTGGGGCTGGACCTAGAATGCACCATTTTGTGTATCCTAGTAACTAGGGTGGGGACACTGAGATTCGAACCAGGGAGCTCAGAGCTCAGACTTTCTTTCCGGTTGGTTTGTGGTTTGGTGCACCATTTCAGCCCCTGACCCTGATGGCTCAGCATCCGGTTCTGGACATTATATACTTGCTCCCAGTGTGACCAGGATGAAGCAGTAAACACAAATCTGCATATATGTTGCTCTTAAGGTTTGCACAAGTTTACACACCCATACCCTGACATTTACATGACATTTATATCAATCATCACATGGTCACATCCAGAGTTACGCTTTACACTGTATGATACATTGTGATGCCGAGCAGAATCTGGACACTTGGCTTATTTAACCACAATAGAGAGTCATACTTTATAATAATTCCCTTTGTCACATGTGTAGTAACTGAACAGTATCGCAATACTAGTCAATACTAGACCGAAGAGTCTCTCTAGAACTGAATCTTTACCAAACCTTTTATTTAAAATGCTCTTCTTTAACTGACTTATTATAATAAACACATTTCCAGTCATTAACAGGAAGCCTGACTTTGATTTCAGAAAGAAATTATGCTAATATATTATAACCACATTCTTTATGTATGCCCTAGTCCTATAACCGTGTTATTGCTATCTTATGTTGTTCTGTAAACCCTATATAGGTGTGGTTTAACATGTTCTGCACAGATAAGCGCAGCCAGCTCGTGTCCGTATTTGACTCTTCAACCAAGACGTAGCTTTGTACCCAGTATTTGTATTAACTGAACATGAATTCAGAGTCAAAATGGATTTAAAACAAAAAGACTTTGTTAACTTGCTTGCCAAAGTTATTGCTGCAGGTAAGAAATGCACCGGTGGGTCACATATACTGATTTCATGATGTAATATTTGGCAAATCGTGGTAAGTTTATAGTAATTTTTTCTTGAGAAGGTTAAATTTTAGTCGAGATTATATTTCAGAACCTTATAAGCGAATAGATTCAGATTCAAAGAGCTTTATTAGCATGACAAATATTCACATTTATATTGCTAAAGCTTACAAATTAATTACAAATAAAGATAAAGTTAAGAATTTGGAAAAGCAAAACTAGAAACAAACAAATAAAAACAAACATACATACAAACAAACAAAACAGGAACAAAGTTTACATAGTATAAAATGTGGGTGTACAAAAAATAAAGTTATAACTTATTTACATGTGAATTATTAATAAACTTTGTTATTTATACATGTCAAATAATTACAAAAAATACAAATCTTGAACAAAAACAATTATTGCACATGAGTTTTTAATGGTGTGTGTGTGTGTGCGTGTGTGTGTGTGTGTCTGTGCGTGCGTGAGAGATATGGTCTCTCTCTCTCTCTCTCTCTCTCTATCTATCTATCTATCTCACAACTCGAACTGTTTTTTTTTTTTTACCTTTGCCTTTAATTTTAAGTTTAAATTATGAAACATTAGCTTTTATGTAAAATACAGAAAGTACGCACCACTCAATATCATCATGTCATTTATAGCTCTTTAATAAAATTTATTTATTCGTTATCATAATGGATAGTGTTTACATGTGGTGCACAAATGCTAGGAATTTTGTCAATTTTGTGTGAAATGTTTATTGGAGCAGTCAGTAAAACAATTTAGAGAATGTTCATCAGCCATCAGTTCATCAGCCCAATCACTCTTTCAACATGTGTGAAGTGCGTTAACGATCCTTTATGTACAAGCAACATCCTTGTCAAACAGCTGTCCTCATCTGTAAATACATACTACAATAATTACATTTTCCTTTGGCTTACACTGCAGATCCTGGATGTTACGTGATCTGCCTGTATTTGCCAGACTTTTGGGTAAAGAAGTGAAAAGAGAGTGGGTGGTCTGCTCAAGCCGAAATTACATGGCTGAGTACAAAATAAAAGTAACCCAAGGGCAGAAAACGGGGACCAAGGAACAAACAAAAGAAAGAACAAAGAACGCCATTCAGGTAGTGCATTAACACTGAGACTGAACTCGCCAAGCTAAATCTTAATTCTACTACTGGTTGGTTGGAGATCTCCAATTAGGACCAGTTGGCCACAACAACAATAATCTGTAATCAGGAATGTTAGGCCTTATGACCTGCTCATTCACTGAAGGATGGGTGAATACAAAGAAAAGACACAAAAAAGATAACAAACTGCATGACACTTTTTAGGATATGAAAACTCATAATTGATATCGTACATCTGTATGGAAGACAGACAGAGGAAACAGTTAGATGTGCCTTTTAAATCAATGTGATGATCTTTGTTACAGGCTTCAAATAGCCAGAACCTGCAGACA
This sequence comes from Ammoglanis amapaensis, assembly GCA_028566735.1. Classification (NCBI taxonomy): domain Eukaryota; kingdom Metazoa; phylum Chordata; class Actinopteri; order Siluriformes; family Trichomycteridae; genus Ammoglanis; species Ammoglanis amapaensis. The sequence goes on along the minus strand of JAOUQU010008840.1, from coordinate 15,879 downwards.
AGATAAAAACATTCTTATTTCAGGTTCCAACTGAGTTTAATATAATTCAGCTCAGGACTCTTTTGCAACACAGCAGTTTATTCTGTAAATACCTAAATACATTTTAATGCTGGCTGTGTAACACTGATTCAGATATTTAGCACATCACCACCTGTTAGATCAGAGTCTCCATGTTGACATCCGCCAAGCTGGCTGCTTTATAGACGCAACTGGCCACGTCTGTGGGAAGGAAGTCCGGATAGGGTGTGATCCTCTGTGCAGTGTTGGAATAACACAATTTATCAGATTTGCACAAAGCAGGTCCATGCCAGCTAGAAAAAAAGATACAGTCATTTTTTATAGAATCGACTTTCATGTTTAGCTGTTATTTACATCTACAGCATTTAGCAGATGCCTTTATCACAACAAACACCATTTTCTAAGCAATCAAATGTTCAGGACCTTGCTCAGGGGCCCAACAGATTGCAACTTGGTGGTAGGGGGGCTTGAATCAGCAACATTCTAGTCTCTAGAACAGTACCCTGACCACTAAGCCATCACTACAACACTGGCTGTTTTGGTAAATTAGATTTGATTAGATTCAACTTTATTGCCATTGAGCAGAGTAGAGTACAAAGCCAACGAAATGCAGTAGCATCTAACCAAAGTGCAAGATGGAGATTATGTACATATAGTACAGTAAAGTGCAAAGTAACAGTTGTGTAAGCAGATAGTTTAACAGAATAATCTTAACATTGAGTACAGAATTAGTGTAGTAGAATTATATAAATCGATTTATGCTACAATGATAAGACACAGATACATGATGTGTTATTAAAACAGCTATTTAACTATGTAACAGGTGAGGATATGTCAGATTATATAACCTATAGAAGATATGCACAGTATATACAGTATTGTGCAAGTAATGCAAATGGTGCAGTAGTGACATGTGCAGAATACGTTTGGTATGTAAAGTTCAGCAAGGTTCAATCCTGGTTGTTATCAGGATTGTAGTCAATTCAACATTCATAAAAAGCAAACTAGAACTATTTTCAAACTTGTGTTTACACCTAAAGCTGGAAGCATCATCCCTGCTTGCAGACAATCGATGTACGATGCTGGTGTATTCATTATAAATAGAACGATGTGCATAATCAAGTCAATTGTCTGTAGTTCTGTACATCGCTAAGATTAGGATAAAGAACAACAGTAAATGGTAAACTAGTATTTATTTTAAATGGTAAAGAAAACAAAGCCCTCGAAATTTGGTGATAGTCTGTACATGATGAAGAAGACAAGTCTACACACTTCTGTGGATGATGTTCTATTATTCTTTTTGATGTTTGAGCACATTTCGACTAAATTACTAAAACTCTTAAAATAAAAATCAAGCAATATTCCAATTCTGTAGAAGAAGAAGAATAGAAACTGTAGAACTTAAGTATAATCATCTATGACATCACCTTTCTTGTTATGAATGTGTCTGTTTCTCATTAAGAAAAAAACTCTTTCTTATTTCTCTTTGTGTGTTTTTCCCCCACTTCCCTCCAAAAAAGTGGGCGGTGTGAAGCAAAAAAAAAAAAAACTGTACGGCTATACTCCAGTTTTGTGAATGTCCTGTCTTAGGTTTGGAGTCTGTGCAGCTTCCCATTTGCAGAACACACAGCTGGGTGTCTGGAGGAGTAGCTGTGTCATGCACTAGCTCCTTGGGATCCAGTCTCATAACTTTCCAAAAACGTTTGTTATCCAAAATGCTTACTGATGGGAAATAACAGGAAAAAATGATCTAGATACTGAAGTGCTTTGCAGATTTTTTGTTAGAAGCCCTGGGATATTTGGTGGAATAAAGCACTTTTCACTCAGGGTGAGTAAATAAAAAGCTATTTCTTTTTCTTTTGTGAGTTTCTATTGCATTGCGAGCAAATGAATTCGGGCTAAATGTATGGTAGTGTTGCTCTAAAACATTGACTATGCAAATCTGCATGAAAAATGTATAACATTTACATTTAATAGATCTTTATAAATTATACCCCCCCCCAGAAGCTTAGGAAGATGTTATGCAAAGTCTGATAAGGATTTAATGATTTAAGCATTAAGTAGTGCAGGGGGTTGTCTGTAAAAGCATGCACGAACACACACACACACACACACACACACACACACACACACACACACACACACACACACACCAGGTGCATTGTTAAACATGTTTTAGGGGCTCATTTTTGTCTTTCATTCTGTTATGTTTAGCACTGCGTTGGTTGGCCTCTGGGTAAACGTTATGCAATTTTTCCATTGTCTCAGCCAATTGGTCAAATAAATCTGGTGTATTAAACTTAGAAAAAGAATAACCAGATGCTATCTTTATTTATAGTTAATCATTATTGTTTTGGATAATTAAAATATCCTGTGACAAAATGTGATCATGGAAACACGTGTTCATGATTGATTATGAGCTGGGCTAATTATCAGTTCTGCCTTATATAGTGGTGTTACAGATGTTCAGACTTTAACAAGGCCACTCTTACAAACACTTCCACTTGTGGAATCTCTTGTGCATCGCATTGTATTAATTTGTTGTTGCCTAATCCTATCCTAATTTTATTAGACATGACGATAAGCCGATAAGTGGCTAATTTCTCTCTATGTGTCAAAACATTTGCCTGATATCACATCCTACCTACAACACACATTATATTGTATTCAATGATCTGCACCACCTCTGTGGAGTCAGACAAAAAAATTCACAGATATTGACCACTGGAATACATCAAACGAGATCGGGCAGTGAGAGGAAACTGACTGACAGATCAGCTTAAAAAAAGACAAGAAGCAAAAGTTTTAGCAAACAAAGTTATACCCAGTTCTTTACTGGATAATAAAATATCTCCTAAAGATGAACAAAACATGTCTGTTGTGTTGTACACTTTTGAAAGAGGCTAAACTAACCAATAATTAAACACAAAGATTATAAAGATGAGGTAGAAATTGGTTATGCATCTGATCAGTACGTTTAAAAGTTTTTAAAGAGATAATCATGGTGACCATTGTGCAGTTCACAAGCCTACTAAGCTGTACAGTGAATTGTGGTAAACCCAAAGCAATCCCCGAAACAGGCAGAAAAGCATCACAATGAATATATTAAAAAGAAACACAGTACAAGATAATGTGCCATAATTATTAAGACATCATATTGATCTCAGAGCTGAAGTTGATCTCAGAACTGCTGCTGATCAACACTGACCAATGCAGCAAACAAATCATTTTGGGTTTTTTTGCATTGTTTGAGTACAATCGAATTTAAAAGACTTCAAAAAGTTGAACATCATGCAATGTTTGGAATGGAATGACTATATACTGATAGTGGTTCACCTTTATAAAAGTTCAGTTCAAATAATCGAAGATCGTTTGACACAATGATGACATTTTGGGAAGCTATGTGGTGATATTTAAAGCTGGTTTTGTTTTGTGTAGTGGGTAGTTTTGCTAATGATCTGAATACTAAGGCAATACTTAGTCATAGCACTTGATGTTTAATTGCTTCATGGAAATATTAATATCCATTAAGGGAGGCCTGTTTTAAATGTTGGTTAGGATACATGAAAGGGAGGCACCCTGAGCTATGATTCATTTTGGAAAAAAATATTTAGTGTTTGCTGAAAGAAACTATTCATTTGTCTAATATGTGATTTTTATATAAGCAGCTGTCCAAGTATGTTTGGTCGTTGGCAGCCATACAGACACAGAAAGTGACTCATGATTATGAGGGCAGTGTTGATGTGGATATTTTCTGTTAGAATTGTTCTAATGTGTACTTTTTCAAGCCAAGAATATTTATATTTGAATGAATAATTGGTAATAATTATTCTGACAAATTGTCTTCATAATTCAACTACACAGTGTGTTAATGGCACTTTATTTACTGAAAGGATACATTTACCGAACACCAGCTAGACCGGAGTGGAAATGTAAACCTCTGACTAAACTTGAAATATTGAAGGACAGTGATGACTTAGTACTTGACTAGAGACCAGAAGGTCACTTGTTTAAGTCCCACTACCACCAAGTTACCACTGTGGAGCCCCAAATCACTTAACTCAAGATTGCTCTAACTGTAAGTCACTTTGGTTAAAGGAAGTTTAAAATACAAAATCTAAAACACGTTGTGTAAATTTTGGCCAGTGATGGTAGAGCTCTAGTGGTTAATGGACTGGGTTAGAGATCAGAAGGTCAGGTGGTTCAAGCCCCACTTCCACCAAGTGGCCACTGTTGGACCCCTTGGGTGTCTTTAACCCACAGTCGCTCAAAAATGGTGTTATGTTGTAAGTGTAATTCACTTTGGGTAAAGGCGTCTTCTAAGTACTGTAAATCAGGGGTCACCAACCTTTTTGAAACTGAGAGCTACTTTTTGGGTACTAACTAATGCGAAGGGCGACCAGTTGATACACACTTGTGAAATCACACATTTATAACCTTTAATGACATGTTACTATTAATAATGAATGATATTCATCTATGTGAAGATGCTGATCATGTAAATGATTCTTCACAATTATTTTCAACAATAATTTAACAAGGTAGGAAACAATTAAATATCAATATGCAAAATATGCAGCTATTTTTAGAACAGGCCCGCAGAACATGAGGTCCTTTCGGGCGACCTGGTACCCGCAGGCACCACGTTGGTGAACCCTGCTGTAAATATAAATGTCTAAAAGGCACAACAGTGGATCGGACTCTGCATTATTGATTTAGAATTGTTTTTTATGCTAGATGACTGTTTATCTGGGTTTAGAACAGGCACTACAAAATACTGGTTTGTGTATCCTAATGGCAAGGGTGGCACCCAGCCAACAGCCAACACCAAGATTCAGAGTCTGGGTAGTACAGACTCTTCTTACTATTCCACGTGGATGCAAAGCTAAGGATATAAGTAGGTAATTAAAATGCCTAACGGGTTTTAGGTACTATCTTTATTAGCAACAACTTCAAAACTACCCTAGTAGATTGAAGATAATTTCTTCACATGGTAGAAATTTGGCCGGCTTTGACCTTTCTCTGCTATGCAGATGGGAGGGATTTTGTGCAAGAACTGCACAATTAACCCTTTCAACCCATACATTGAAACCATCACATAATTAAACTTGTTTTACACATAACAATATTCCAGAGCGGTTGTCTTTGAATGGGGAGTGTCTGCCTTACAGGAACAAGGTCTAGGGTTCAATCCCCAGGTCTATTGGACTATTGAGAAAGTCCCCAAAACTTCTGCTTGCACTGTTTTTTTTCAGCTCTGTCCCCCTTTTCAGGTGTGTTCCTGGTGCTTTTTCCAGAATGTGGAAAAAACAATTACTGCTGTGCACCCTCACAGGAGTGCTCTTTTTGGGCCTCCTACCAAAACTTAATGCTCAGGGTAAGTTTTTCCACTTTTGTTTGGTTCTATATTTCACTTACGTAATGACAAACGTGACAGGTATTTAGTAGGAGTATGAATTTTGGACACTCTAGTTTAGAAAAGTGTGTATTGGAAAGAAAAAAGTTGTAGAGATAGATGTGTGCAGTCTGTAAAATGGCCAAAGAGATTAAATGAACAATTTTCAGTATTGATGATCTGCCATTAACGAAACATCTGAAATTCTTCAATTTGGGTAAGCAGGGCGAGAATAATTCAATCATAATCCTCTATTAATTTATCCTTAATCCTTATATTGTCTTTTGGTAATATAAGGTATCACCATAAGTGTTTGTATAATGTCTTGCATGTTTGTTCACTGATAAATATTTGATTATAATGTTCTTATTAACAAGAGCATCCCATTAGATTTGTCACAGAGTGTTAATGTTATAATGTGTTAATTTTGTTCAATATCCAATCTTTCCATTTACCCATCCTTTCATCTCTGTTACCCATTTTTGTCATGATTTTTATATTTAAATGAAACCATTGAACCTTCTTTGTCAAATGCACATTAGGCAACTTTTCCAGTTAATTATTTTTGTTTTATATTGGTTTAGATGATTATGTGAATTAAGGTTCTCTCGTCCCTCTTATTTTCTGTACGTGTAGGTTTAGGAACAAGATGCAACCTACACTTGCTTTACAACAAATACTAGGAACACTTTCTAGGGACAATACCCTAATAGAGTTTGAGAGTGGTGCTTTCTTTCATACAGCAAAACGATGTAAAGACGGTTAAATACACACATTTTATTTCATAAAAGTCAAATTAACTATAATACTACATATTTAGCCAAGTTTAAATACAAAGAGAATTATATACAATATTGTGTTTGCTTGTCTGCTGTGTAAACCAATCACGCATGGTTAAAGACGGACCTAAGACACAGCAGCGCGTCTTTATGACAGCGAACATTTTCTCCGGGCCTGAAGGGGGAGCTTCATAAGAAAAACAACCAAGTTGCATAGTGTGATAGAAAGTTATCTAATGTGCATTTAAATTAGGTTGTATAAAGACAGCATTGATTGTTTGCCATTATATTTGCATTAAATATTCTCCTTAGCTAAAAACTAAATGTAGTTAATGATATTTCCAAGTATTTTAAAATACTGGTTTTCAGTAACTTCAACTGAACATATCAAATGTCAGCAATTGTTACAAATCAGTATACAATTATTTTAATATTCAGATTTTCTGGAAAGATTACAAATTCATTAGTTTTGCCACATTTTTTTATTATATATGGACCTATTTATTTTTTCAAAAAATCATGATTATCACTGTTTTTTTAACACGAGTCTGCATGGTGGGACTGAATACAATAGAAGATACTTCAGTAGAGTTAACTTAGTATTAAGTACTGTCACACAGAGATGTGAAATGTAAATGTTTTTAAAAAGCCTTTGTCGATAAGATTAAACAAGGCAAAAAATCGCAAAAAAGCAAATTGATTTTATGTTTTTCTGAAAAGAAAATGAATTAATAGGTTCGTTATTTGACGTGACTTAATTTGAATGGATCTGTTACTATATCGATAAGAAAAAACACCGCTGCTTGTCACTGTTACATCAGAATCAACATCTGTAAGGTCTCCTTAAGAGTAATTACATTGTGATGTAAAATGTCATTGCATTTAAAAGCCTCTGGCATATCAGCTTGTAAGTCTAGCAAGGAAGTGATGTAAAGTAATATGTACAATTAATGTACAATTATATGAAATTTTTTATGCATATTTTGTTTTATGATGTGTACAAAATGTACTATATACTCAATATTATATCTCTGAAGAGTCACTGTCGTGCACATGGAACTAGTCTGAGATGCTGAGTAGCTTTTATAATCCAGACTCTACAACACATAGCAAACTTAAAGATTGATCAGACTATGCATTATTAGCCAAGACTTGTAAAGAGTATTCTTAGATTGCACACTGTTGGATAGAAACACCCTGATGTTCATGACATATGTCTGTTTGGCTTCATGTATTTTACACATAATGCCAATTGTTGGTGCCAGGAAATCCCAAAGTCCGATATTTTCTGAACATCACAATTATTTCTGTTACTTCAATTGATCTCTTGCTTTATCAATATCAAATAAAAGATAATAAGAGATGTGTGGTGGACAAATTGGTCACTATTAAAGTAAGTCAAGTCAACTTTATTTCTAAAGCGCTTTTTCCAATAGACATTGTCTCAAAGCAACTTTACAAAATGAAAGCTTGTATATTGTAAATGAAATTAATATATATAAGCAATTACAAAGGAACATTATTAACAATATTTTTATTTTGATATTGTTCGAACACTGCTGTAGAGGGATTTTGGCTTACTGCTCTTAGCAATATTACTTTAGTTCAGGCACTTTAGTGAGCTTTCAAGCATGAAGCACATGTTTAAGGTTAGATGTCCATCTGCGCTCTTTTGGGGCTTGTCGAATGTGCTTTGACATGCTCTCAGGAGCAAGTTTTTTTTTAGAAAGACCACTTTTGGAAGTATTTACAACCTAACTGTTTACAGACCAGTGTTTTATAAAATTTTAAATGTATTAAAACAAATTAGTTTTAATCGTATGCTAAAATAAAGTCGATCTATAGGGAAAATGTTTCTTCACAGCATGGTGTATACACTGACCAAATACAACTAGACATGGGTGTTTAAAACAACGAAAGACTCTGTATTAGTATCTTCATTGATTCAGTCCACATGCAGCATGATGTGTTGTTGTAATGCTTTTTAAACAGCCATGACTACAGCAGTCATGTGCCTGCACTTGTCTGTTTCTTCTTTCATTCACGCTTTAACAATCACATGTTGCACTGTGCTTTTGTGTCTTTTTCTCATTCTCTTCTCTCAAAGATACGGCCGACCTTGTACTCTTAATTGATGGATCAGAGAACATTGGAGCTGCCACGTTCCCTCTCATCCGTGATTTGGCTTTTCAGTTGATTGACAAGCTTGATGTGGGTAGGGACAATATCCAAGTAGCCTTGGTGATTTATGGTCAAAGCCCCAATATACAATTTAATCTCAATCAATATGACAACAAAAGGGACATCCAGACTGTAATACAAGGTCTCAACTTCCCTGGTGACACTGATTCTAATCTTGGGGCAGCCCTGGAGCGGGTGATTGAGAATGTGTTAAGCCCCGAGGAAGGGGGCAGGCAAGAGGTGCCCCAGGTCTTGGTAATAATTACTGCTGGGTACTCCACTGATGATATAAGTAATGGGCAAGATATGTTAAGACAGGCCGGTGTGACTATAATTGGTGTTTCCTTGGACAATTCGGCTTATTCCCTGCTTCAGACTGTCGCAAGCGACAGAAGTTTGGTTCTGGCTTCTGATGTCAGCACAATAGCAAGTATGAGCGATCAGCTGCTTTCATATATTAAAGTAGCGTCCGCAAACTTCGACGTGATAACAACTGAGTTTATAGAAGGTATGTATTTCTACAAAATGGTTCACAAATGTTTCTCCATTCTGTTTAAATGAACTGTCTTTTGAAGTAAATGTTTGTGTTGTTGTAGAAACTTATTTATTTAATAAAATAAAAGTATGTCTATGTGCATGTGCGTCTGTTTGTACTAAAAACCATTAGGAACATTAGGTTTACCACTCTGTAGTTGAAAGGCGTTTGCAGTAACCTTTAATTATTAGATTTAATGAAATAATAATAATAAATGAAAGTAAAAAACTGAATGCTAGCACACCAGAGCTGGCCCCTTGCTCTTGTCGAAAATAAGCAAGATCTTTTTGATCTTGTTGAAAATAAGCTCTGCCATTCAGCAGGTTTGGTACTTAAATAAACAAAGATGAAGTATGAACTCACCTCTTGTATGTGAATCAGGGGATCAGCATCAGTAGCATAAATATGTGGGAGAAAATAGAATCAGGGGTACAAAAGAAAAAGATCTGTGATTTGTTTATTCTCTTGATTCTTTTTAATAAAATAAAGTTTGTAAAAAGTGTATAGAATATGTTCGCATCAAGCAATTGAACTAGCATAGGTGAGAAAATCGTAATTGGGTATTGTTAATGAATACTGTATGAATACATATGGAACGTTATAATTGTCATTATGTCATATAATAATAATTATTTTAGCATGTTGTTAGCAAACAACAACATTCCCAAAATGGAAAGGTCTCTATTTTAGATGTCTGAATCAAAACATGTTATTAACAATGCAAACATTTTCTTTGTACTATTCTACTACTAATTTAACAGATAAAGATTATTTTCTAATGAATGTCTCAAAAGGCCACAACTTTTCTGAACATATGGATAGAATGTGAAAAATGATTTAAATGATTATTATCTTGATTAGAATAAGTGAACCCATTTAGCCACACCCTAATGGAATTTGTATTTAAAAAAGTTTTGTTTGAAAACTTCTTTAATTGTTAATTAATGCTTAATTGTTTTATAATATCCAACACAATAATGATCATGTTGTGTGGTGTTGCTTTAAAACTTAAAAAAAAGCTAATATGGAGCTGAGATTAAAAGAATTTTTACATGTTTTTACATTTTAAACACGCTTTTAATTCATTTTATTTTCATTTCAGCTTTGGTTGTTTCAAATAGAGACATAATATTTCTTATCGAAAGTAGCATGGGTGTTCAAAGTGTCAATGCAGTTCGTGAGTTCATCAAAAAATACATTGACACAATGCCAATAGGACCCGACCAGGTACAGATTGGAGTGGCCATGTTTTCCACCACCTCAAGAGCTGAAATTGACCTGAATTCATACAGTACAAAGGATGGGTTAATTGCTGCCCTGGCTCGAATTAAACCAAAACAATCAACTGAAGTCAACATTGGTGCTGCCTTGAACTTTGTAAGAACCAACATGCTCAGAGCTGACAAAGGAAGTCGCATTCGGGACAGAGTGCCACAGATTGTGTTGCTGATCACCAATAAGAAGTCGAAAGACAGCGTTGTGTCACCAGCTGAAACCCTGCAACGGTTGAATGTACTAACTATGGCTGTTGGATCCGGAAAAGCAGATAAAACTGAACTTCAGAAAATAGCATTTGATCCGAGCCTTGTTTTTATGCTGAGGGACTTACGCCAGCTACAAAGAACAGGCAAAGAGATTACTGATAAAATGTCTACACTGAGTGGTGTTGTTTTGACAGAGGAACCAACAGTATCAGGTAGTTATTTGAAGAATACAATCATGCTAAAAATCATGTCCTAGAATATTGGTTAATTCAGATTTAAAATGTTTAAAAATATGTTTAACATTATATTAATTACACAGTTACAGAAGTTACTACTGTCCAGACCCAACGAGTGATCCGGGACATTGTCTTCCTGATTGATGGATCAGACAATGTTGGAAATGCTAACCTGCCAGCTGTAAGAAACTTCATCTCTGCTATTGTCAATAAGTTAGATGTCCGGCCTGAAAGAGTACGCATCGGTCTGGTGCAGTTTGCTGAACAACCCAAACATGAGTTCTTTTTAAACTATTATACCACAAAACAAGATGTGCTCAATGCAATATCGCAGCTACGACTGATGGGAGGACGAGCACTGAATGCTGGAGCTGCACTCCAGTATGCTTTTGAAAACTATTTTCGGCCCTCAGCTGGTTCTCGCATTCGAGAAAAAGTACAACAAGTCTTGATAGTGCTCACCGCAGATTCATCTCAAGATAATGTTAAGCATCCTGCAGACACAATAGCAAGTGCGGAAATTCTATCTTTAGCTGTTGGAGTTGGCCGGGCAGAACAACAGGACCTGCTGAAAATTGCCTATGTTCCATCCCTGGCTTACTATGAGAGAAGCTTTGCTGACCTGCCAAGAGTTGTTGATGAAATGATGACACCGCTTGTTTCTTTCGTTACAGAGACAGGTGAGATCCAAATGATTTAGTTCAGGATGTTTTAGCCAAAATACAGTTCAATAATAGTCTTCTTCTTTCTTTTCTTCCATAGTTACAACTACAGTCGCTGACAGTGGTAAAAGGGATGTTGCATTTTTAATTGATGGCTCAGATAACATCAGAAATGACATTGAATATGTCCGTGACTTCATAATTAAAGTTATCGAACCCCTTGAAATCAGTACTGACAAAGTAAGAGTTGCTGTTGTCCAACACGCAGAGAGAGTATCAACAGATTTCGAGCTAAATCGTTTTAAGACCAAAGAGGAAGTTATAAGGGCTGTTAGGAGGATCATTCCTATTGGTGGCAGTTTCCTTAATACAGGTGCTGCTTTGAAATACACAAAAGACACGGTTTTCTCTTCGGCTCAAGGCAGCAGGGCTGCCGAAAATGTCCCTCAGTTTTTGATTGTTATCATGGGAGGAAAATCAAGGGACAGTGTGACGGAACATGCTGGTGGTTTAAAAACTGAAGGAATATTACCTTTCGCCGTTGGAGTGAGAAATGCTGATTCAAGGCAGATTGCAGATATTTCTCACAATCCATCATTTGCCATCAATGTAAATGATTTCAGTCAGCTTGGCAATGTCCACCAAAAGATTAATAGCTATGTTAGTCTACCAAAAGATGAACTGGATATCGCCATTATAACCGGTAAGAAAACAAACTGACATTGTATTTTAATATTAGTACATATTATTACTTAACATACATTTTTATATACATAACATTATTCATTATCATCGTGTCTGGCTATTTTAATTTTGAATTATATTATTTATTCCAGTAAGTAAAACAAAGTCTTACTCAAAAGTTATAATTTTGCATTCAAAGATTTACTTCATGTTTTGTTTGCTGAACATAATTCTATTTATCTATTCTTATTATGATTTGTTTTGAAGTTACTAAGTTGAATGTTTCAGCTTTTGTTTTCTTGTATTTTTCCTGAAAATATGTCACAAGCTTTGTCCAAATTCTTTATTGGGTACAGACAGGCCGACTGCAGACAGGCCAGTCTAGTACTTGTATCCTGTTTTTACACAGTAATGCATTTGTAACGTGTGCTGAATGTGGCTTGGCAGAGCAGCACAGCTGATTGATGTATCAGTTCCTCTTAATTTTCACCTGGACCTTGATAAATGATATTTTTATTTCTCATAGTTTCTTCCTCACATATTTGCCAGCTCCACTGTTTGAGATGTGTAGTGAGCATAAGTACAAATAAATTCAAATAAAAGAAGAAGAAAAAAACTAAATTTGTCTCTATTTTTCCCCTATTGCAGCTGAGTCTCAAGGTCCCAAAAAGGATATTGTCTTCATCATTGATGGATCAGATGGTGTTGGGAGAGAGTTCCCAATCATAAAGGACTTTGTTGGCAAGGTTGTAGAAAACCTAAATGTTGGTGAAAATAAAATACGAGTAGGTGTAATCCAGTACGGAGACAGTCCACGGGCAGATATATACCTTAATTCCCACAAGACCAAAGAGGAGGTTTTAGGTGCCATCCGAGATCTCAGACAGCTACGAGGAAGTCAACGCAATCTTGGTAGTGCGCTAGAACTCAGCCGTGGTGTGCTCGATTCAGGTCAAGGGGGTAGGAAGCAGGAAGGGGTACCACAGTACCTTGTGGTCATTTCAAACGGACGAGCTACGGACGATGTCATAAAACCAGCAACTACATTAAAGGAATCAGGAATTTTATCTTTCAGTATTGGGACCAGGGATGTTGACCCTCAAGAGATGCAGGTGGTCTCGTATGTCCCCAGTTTAGCTTACACTGTAGATGATTTACCTGGTCTTTACACTGTTCAAGAGCAACTCCTCACTGAATTCTCCAATGAAGGACACGCCAACCTAAGACCCGTCTTTCCCTCAGGTATTCAGGCATTTTCAACACATTTACATTCAACACAATACATTTCAAATATTTCTATTTTTAGTTTTTAGTAAAGGTGCAGTAATCTGTTTAATCAATAAATAAATAATTTTTAAAAATCAAATAAATGGGCATCCGTAGCCTGGTGGTTAGAGAACTACACTTGTGATCAGAAGGTTGCCGGATCAATTCTGAGAGTCAGCAGGCCAGGACTAAAGTGCCCTTGAGCAAGACACTGAACCACTAACCACTCCCCGGGTACCATTGCTAGGGCTGACCACTGTGCAGAACATGTGTGATGCCCCCTAGTGTGTATTCACTAATCTGTGCTAATATGTGTTTCACGGCACTGATTTGGTTCACAAAAAATAAACCAGCGTGTTGAAAAGAGTATTCTAAATTCTAACCAAATCTGGAAAATACTGAGTAGTTTTTTGTGTACTTGTACTTTTAAAAGTAAATTTTACATGTACATTTACTTACATTAATATGGTTATGATATTCCAGTTTTTATCAAAAGCCTGAAAAACTTCACAATACGGCAACCCTCAGTGCATACACGACAATGGTTTGGTAAATTAATAAGCATGTCATAATACAAAATAGCTTAATGATAATTGAACCTTCGAGCAAGATGCTTAACAAATATAATTGTAACAAATGCAATGTTTGAAGTTTTTTCATTTGTCTTTATCTTGTATGATCTAAAACAGTACCTGTACTTCCAACTGGAGAGAAAAAAGACGTAGTCTTCCTAATTGATGGAACTATCATGATCCGTCCCAGGTTCCCTGCTATAAAAGAGATGATTCTGAACATTGTTGAGCGGCTAGACGTTGGCATAGATAATGTTCGAGTATCAGTGGTGCAGTACAGCGATGAGCCTAAAGTGGAATTTCTACTCAACGAGCACAATACAAAAGAGAATGTTCGCAAGGCAGTGAGAAAAATTGTATCCAAAGGAGGCAGAATACTGAATACTGGTAAAGCACTCGACTTTGTTTCAAGGACCATCTACCAAAGATCTGGTGGCAGCCGTATTGAAGAGCAAGTTCCCCAGTTTCTCATCTTGGTCACCGGTGGCAAATCCAACGATGATGTATCTGGCCCTGCTAACCAACTGAAGGTCAACTATGTGGCACCTTTGGCCGTTGGGACGAATAAAGCTGATTCGGAGGAGCTATCACAAATTTCTCTGAGCTCAGATCAGGTGTATATTGTTCGAGACTTTCAGCAGGAATCAAAAGTGGAACAGCTTTTAAATGCTATTAGTTCCGTGAAGACTAATGTTGTCATAGAAGAAACAGGTATGCTGTATATTTAACATTTTCCATTAAATTAACCCCAGCTTTTGAAAAATAAGGAAAAAAATATTAACACAAGACAAAAGATATCTTTTAATGTAATGGATGATTCTGGTCTCTGATTAGAGGCATGGGTTCAAATCACATTTCTGACAGAACGTTTTAGATTGTTGTTTTGGAACCTATTTGGAACCAATGTTTAAGCACATACACAACAACACGAACATTCTTAAATAAACCAATTTTCCAAAAGATTGTCAGGAGTTCAATAAACATTACTGAAATGTAGCAATCATCGGGTGTGACATCATTGGAAAGATTTGGAATAGAAATTGATAATAGTTATGATTGGTTCTGAATGTTGGTGTTTGGCAGAAGTGTTTTGTTGGCATCACTTGGGATTACACAAATTACTACATTAACTGTAATAATGCTTAATACTAACACTTAATTTACTTTTGTAAATTCGAATTTGAATAAAGTTGGAATGTAGTTTGACTTAATCAGGAACATTTCATTATACACATGTTATATGTATTTTAGGGCTGGAGCTCGGTAAAAAGGACATCGTGTTCCTAATCGATGGCTCTGACCAGGTTGGCTCAAGTGGAATTGCTCATATTAGGGATTTTATTTTGAAGATCGTCGAGCAGCTTAACGTGCGACATGATCAAGTGCGTGTGGCTGTGGTGCAGTATGCAGATAAACCCCAAACTGAGTTTTCACTCTTAACTCATCTGGACAAACAATCTGTGATCTCGGCTGTAAAGAGACTGCGTCAGATGGGCGGTCGAGGTGTAAACCTGGCTGACGCTATCGATTATGTGATTAATAATGAGATGAAGGTATCTGCGGGGGCACGACTGCAAGATGCATCTCAGCATCTGGTGGTGCTGACGGGGGGGAAATCGACCTCTGATGTCTCAATATATGGCCCGCGCCTTAAAAAGGATGGAGTTAACTGTATAGCTATCGGGGCAGAGGGAGCAGATAGGAGACAGCTCATACAGATTACAAGCGACCCAGCTAATGTCTTGCAGGTTCCGACTTTTCCAGCTCTGCCAAGCATTCAGGAGACATTTATTTATAGGTTGAATGGAACTCTCGTGATTCCTACTGTTACTCCTACAGGTAAGGGGTTCAAATGCTATATAATGCTATACTAGGGCTGTCCACAACCAAGGATTTTGTTGGTCGACCAGTGGTCGTTATTTACTCCAACTAATCGACTAGTAGTCAACTAAAAATACCATTTAGACCGGGATCCACATTTGTGAAGTTTTACCTTTAATGCCGGGCTGCAGCAGATCACAATAAATCATGATCACAAAAATACTAGAAATGTTTACACTGTTTTAG
>JAOUQU010008736.1:0-18534 GCA_028566735.1 Ammoglanis amapaensis | reverse complement strand
ACACACACACACACACACACACACACACACACACACACACACACACACACACACACACACACACACACAAACACACAACAGATGTGGGATTTTTTTGCTCCTCTAATTTAACTTTAATTAGAAAAGTGATTTAAAATATAGGAATTAGCCTATGTGCATCATTAGCATAATAAATGTTAACTACAATGCTTTAGGACACTGAACAGCCACAAAAAAATTAACACTATTTGCCTAGGGTTTGTTATCCAAGGATTTATAATGTGCTTAGAGTATACTCAGGTGAAAGTTGTCATTCAATCCTTATGCAAAGGGAAATCAGTTCAGCTTTCTTTTTAATTATAAGTAGTTTACAGCTTACATGCTCTCATTAAATGATTAAACACTCCTAAGATGCTAGCTAAGACCCAGCTCCATCTATAGTTAAAAATCTGCTTTACATTAAACATAATTATTCTGTAATATCATTAATCCATTGAATTAGTCCAATCGCTGTACTCTCATATCTACTAAAGCGTTGATTATTCCAACTACTTATCTGTGGACTGTGGGAGGAAAGCAAATCACCTAGAGACACAGAAAGTACTAGGCCTGCTAAACATAGGAAAAATCAAACCTAGGACCTTTTCACTGTGCACTACTGGGCCAATATTTTTATGATATTCATGAAAAATAGATATTATTTATATCACTAGTTTCACAGTTCATACATTTTATACTTGGATTGTAGAGTTTAAAACACCTTCTGGACATGATTCCAGTATATACCGATCAGGCATAGCATTATGGCCGCTCATAAACTTAATACTGTGCATGTGCCCCATATGCAACAAACTGCAATGCACAGTGTATTAAAATGTCTCTTATACTTTTATATCAGAACCAGCATAAATGTCTCCTGCAATTTAAGCTACACTAGCTCCTCTGTAAATGCTGAGCATTTACTCCTCACATGAATCAATGAGCCTTGGCCACCCATGACCCTGATGCTGATGTACCACAGTTTCTTTCTTGAACCAGTCCAAACTTACTTAAACCTTTATGATTGTCCATTCTTCCTGTTTTATCAACTTTGGATAAAACATTTACTTGTTGCCTAATATTCCCCCCACCTCAATGGTAAATATTACAGTTGATTTACTAGCAGAACCACTGACAGAATTCTATAGTAACAACTATACCAGATCACCTACTAGATCGAAGCTCTCTGCAACAACCAATGAGAAAACAAACAAAACTTCATAAAGTAACTAAAATGTGTATTAGCCCAGGCCCCATTACAACTACTATTCATCTTAAATTTTCATTAATTTGATTTGTTATATGAACTTTAGTTATAATGTGCTCATTAATGTGCCCCATTAATAGACCACACATGTGTATGAAAACATTTCACTTCTGTTATTCAAAATATTGTAAAATAGATTAAAATAATAATAACAAAAATAATAACAATTTTCCATCCACATGGCTTCATGCTTTACAATAAAGAAAAAAAAGAGAATATAATATCCTTCTTTGTTTCAGATAAGGGAGGGAGATGGGCCGATGACATTATGTGTATCTAGCTCACTTGAACAAACAATAACTCATATGATGAGGATGGCAGAGGGAGGGATCAGAGGTAAAACATGTCCTGCTTTTATTGATGTCAGTTCTTCACTCTGACAGACGTCACTGGGTTTACAGAGGCGAGCTTGACCGATTGCCAAAAAGAAAAAAAATCTGTATAGAGTATTTGTTTAGCCTTTGTATCTTTTGTAATTATGAATTCTGTTGACTGTGCTATTATAATATACAGGAAGAAAAACTCCATCTACATCCAGTGGTTGATAAACTCCAGTGGATGAATCGCCCGGTTAAGTTTATTGCATCTGTTTTTGATCTGGCTTGATGGTTTGGGTTTGTCTTTTCCCTTCATGACCAATATAAATTTACTTCTAACAAGGCGTGTATTTCGCTCTACAAATCGAACAAATCTATATGAGCATGTTGTAAATCAATGAATTACTGCTAGAGCTATAGCCGCAGTGCTAGGTAGTAAACAAATTCTTTTGGCTTGACGTCAAGGAAGAAGTAATAATGTAAGCCAGCGTGTTCCGAGAGTTCACTCTTCACCATACATGTTCTTCACACATTCTGTTTAACGTAAACTTGAGGGCTGAAATAATTTATGTTCGGGTTAAAAAAAGACGAGACACCCCCTCAGTCTTAGTCCCTACTTCTTACTGCTCAGTCGCTTCAGAGAAAGACATTGCATTTACTATAGTGATAGATGGTGTCAAAGGCCAAGGCCACGGGGTTTATGTGAAGCAACAGAGACCTTTAATAGCAAGCTTTTTGTAGTGTGGTCGAATTTGCTTTAGGTTTAGCTAAGAACAGACAACAACAATCCCAATAAAGACAGCCTTGAGAGATACAGGCATGAAATGAGATTGCATGTGGCACAGAGCAAAAGCCCATTTTCAGCAGCCTTGGTGTCCGAAGTGCATCTTTCCTTTAAAGATCTTCAAAGACTTATAAAACATTCTTTATAAAGAGCAAAAAGATGAAGAGTTACTTGTGCCGAGGAAACAAAAAAATACATTCAGTGTTTTCAGTAAAACAATACATTTAGAGTCATACTTTATTAAAACAAATTTTAGCATTTTAAGAAAGGTTCTGCCCGTGTTTTGGGTCACAGCAGATCATATAATTGGTATTTTAATGTACTGATTTATGCACATTTGAAAGTAGCATTTCAATCACCAATCAGGTACAACATTTGGACTAACACTATCATGTTATTCCCCTTTTTGCTGCCCCATAAACAACAGTAAAATAATGTGTATTCTGTCACCTTTCTATCCGAACCAACATAAACATGTTAGCAATCTGAGGTACAGTAACTTTTCTGTAGGATTAGATCAAACAATCTAGCCTCACTCCCCATGTGCATCAATGTGCCTTGGCCTCCCATGACCCTGTTGGGGGTTTACTACTGTTCTTTCCTTGGTCCACTTTTGATAAATACTGACCGCTGCAGACAAGGAACACCCCATAATAGCTGTTATTTTTGAAATGCTCTTACACAGTGGTCTAGCCATCATGCTTGTCAAACTAATTCAAAACCTTTCGTTTGCCCAGTAATAGGTACCATTATGAAGAGATAATCTGTGTTATTCTGTTCGCTTGTCAGTGTATGTATGTATATATGTCCACATGTACACGATTGCATCCTAAGATGGAATATGGAATGGCAATGACCCCAGTTCACCAGGACAGTGCTATGAAGCATACATATAAACTACAGGGGCACTTTGTCAGTGACATACAGATAAAGGTGACACAACTTGATCTGGATACAAAGGTAGCATGTACCATTGTCCCAGATGTCTTTTATCATGACTGGTCGTCACAATTTTTGTCACCAAAATCAGTAACTGTCATAAGAGCTTATAAGCTGTAGTCAAGGTTAGCATCTACCGAAAAAGCTTACTCAGATAAAATGAATTATGTTCCAATAATTTGACATGACACTGACCTACTCTGCAAATATAATCTTGTGAATAATAAAATATATAATAAATAAAAAGGTATTAATAATATTACTTAAATGTATAAAAAAATGGCAAACCTAATCAGCATGATACTTCATTATACATTACTACTAATGAATAAGCAAATTAAACAGCATAAACAGCATTTTGAATCCTAGTTGTTTAGCAGTAGACTGCATAGAGACAAACATCTTTTGTTGTCTAGTCTAGCAATTACTTTAATGCGCCACATGATATCACATTATGCTGCTATCCAGTATGGTGCATAAATGCAAAACAGATTTCACATGTCTCTTTTCCCCGATCTTCCACAAAGCATAGAACAAATCCTGATATCAAGTGCTGCATGGGAGATAAGTGATGTCAGTTTTACCATCAGACACATCAGCAAAGCAATATCTGCAGGGGCTTGTTTACATTTTCTTATCTTGACATCTTGAAATTCCAAAAACACAGGTCTGGTATGAATACCATGCCAGTTATATTTCATTCACTGTGACAGCACTTCTGTATTTGGTCTTTATATGGAATGAACAAACGCTGAATGAGAAGTAGTATGCTCTGGTTTATTTTGCTTAAGCACTAATTCATCAAAGAATGTAGAGTGTCACTGTGTGGTTTAAATATTATAAGGGATCTTCAAAAACTACACAACTCTACTTATTTTTTTTTAAATTAATTGCTTTTGTACCTTTTTTCATAGTGTACTGATGTACCGCTGCTTTTACATCATCATCACATGTATTCTTCTACTTAATGCTTTTCCGAGTTGCCCATGAATGTGGAAATCAGATGGCGTCTTGAGTTTTATCTGAATACATGTCTCCATTTTTAGAAATTCTTAGATACCTCTGGCTGTGGAAGCAATTGAATGTGTCTTTTCTTATGTTGTCTGAAGATATTTTTTGTGATACACTGAATGAAAAAAAGTATTTAGCTACAATATTTGTATTCCTCCCAATAAACTTTACAAATAACAGAATGGACTGCAAGTGTTCAACTTTGGCAAGTACAATGCAGAGGAAACAATGTTTCTCAACATTTTTTGATCAACTGCTAAAACTGGGTGCTTTTTTGTTAATTAAAAAATCAGATTTTTCATTTAAATCATTTTTACAGTGTAACTTTTATTTAACAAATTTTATAAAAATAATGTGTTACTTTTATTTAGTTTTCAAATAGGATACAACATTTTGGAATAAAAATTAAAGTGCAACTAGAAGCAAGTGACCATAAAAAAGCTTTTAAAACATGACAACTGTCTCAGCGCACTTTTCATGAGATAGTGCTGTCTAAAATAAAACACTACACAGACTAACATTTGATCACAGTTCTATAACCCGACAAAATTTATGCCAGCTTTTGTTTATAAAATGCATTTTTGTGCGTATAAGCTTTCTTTCTTTTTTGGGTGTTAAGGTCTCAGACATAGAACAGCATTTAATATTTGATAGTAGATGACTATAATAAGTTGTCAAACAAAATACTTGGTCATTGACCAATAAGAAGTTAGCTTATTAGATATTAGCTTATTAGCTTAGTTAGTGAATTATCCATCATTATTGGTGACATTAATGCTGTGCTAAATGTGCGCACAAGAAAGTGAGATTCTGCCATGGAGGGATCATTTCATTGGGAAAAAAATATACACAGCTTTACTAGTATAAAAACATATCAGGAAAAGTGAGAGTAAGAGTGGACTGTGCTTTGAGAATACACCTCACTTTAGAGCTAAATAAGTGTCTGTTTTCATTCAGCTGAGAGAAATACTTCTCCCACTTTGCTGCATGCTTCTGTTAAAGGTTTTGGAATAAATTCATCGTGCTGCTTCCTTTGGAAGGAACCGTTTTGAAAAACACTTTACAACAAGGACTTGTTTGGTCTGCATTCGACACTGCAAACCAAACTGATTCCAGATCAGGGATGTAGTAACTTCATTCCAAGCTCTGGCTATTCCCCAGTAGCTGCCGTGTTGTTTGTGTCTTTATGGTAAGCTTGCAAGAGGAGGTTTAATCTCACTCTAAACTACAGGAGCCCACAAGGGAGCATTGGGAAAGTTAAATCTGAGAGAAAACGTTTTTTCAGAAAAACACATCTTCCAGAAATGTAAATTCAAAGTAATCGACTGCTCTATTAAGTGCTTTATTATGGTAAGGGTCACAACATATCTAGTTCTACCAGAAATACTGGGTATATGGCAGGAATACTGGAATAACCTGAATCTATCACAGGACTGTGTTAGTAGCATCCTGAGTGGACTAGTAGTGCTGACCAGTAATCCCAATAGCATAATGTATACCTGGCGCCATACAGTACACTGGAAATATTGTGCTGTTTTGGGAATGCTTAGAATCTTGTTTACTCTTATTAAACCTAGAAAAGTGTGAAACCCTTGACATAACATTCCTTCTCTTGTCAAGATTGTACAAATGATCTATATGATCTAATCTCAATATGATTGATACCAAACACTTTAGTGAAAAAAGACATATTATACCTCTTTTTAAACAAGCTAGAATAGGTCAATGGGCTATACAAACATATCTGTAAAGTTATTTGCATAAAAGAGATTCCATGACAGCGATTGTTTTTGCCAGTTTGAACCTTGTTGAGAATATACTGTATTATTTCGGACTATGGCATGTCTATTCTAATAAGCTGTTGATATTGCTGTTCATGTCCCACGTACTCAATGTTTAATTGTTAATATCAATTAACAAACATGAACATTTAAGAGAACAGAGGCTTTTAACATATTTAACAGACTCTATAGCTGCATGCTGTATTTGCAACTGAGGACAAAGAAAACTACTACCTGGTGGGCTAGCAGTGTTAGCTTGTGCTACAATGTCAAAACACCAGCAACTTAGTTCATTCTGAACAGTGATAGAAACACAAAAGTCATTATTTGAAAGTATATACATGGTGGGTTTTGCCAGATGACGGATGGTGCCATAGATGATCTATGCAAATTATCGCATTGTGACATCACCACAATGGATCCTTCCAACTGGCTCATAGTGTCATTCATGACACCAAACCATTTTAACGGATGGATTTTTTTTCGCACTTGGAGTGTTTATAGTAGCAGTTGTACCTAAGTGGAAATACATACAAATGCAAAAATGAGTATTTATATGTAACCTATAATCTCACTGACTTTTGCTATTTCACTGAAAACAAGAAATATCAGAGCCACAGCAATGCTGGGATTTTGCAACAAAATCCACATTGTTTAGATGTTCTGGCTCATGCTTTGAGATGATGCCACATTTTCTGAGATCTCTGTGAAACATAAAAATGCTCTCATGTGACATCTCACTTGGTAAGACATTGGGGTGAACAATCAGAAGTTTTCATTTGTATGAAGCAAAATATAATATGCATTGCCCCTGAGAAGGATTTTCTTTCTTAAATAAGCTAAAGCAGCATTTTCATGATCTAAGGGTTTAAAATGTCAAACATATAAAACAAATCTAAATAACACTGCAAGAAAAAGTTTTAAAAAAAGACACAGTGTTTTAGTAGCGGGATCATCATTCATTGATCTTTCCCACGGAGAGTTGCACTGCTTGATTGTTGGAGTGTTTCCAGGGAAAACCGTTAGCGCAATTTCAGCAGAAGCTTGTCTGCAGGCCAGAGACTGCTGAAGGAAAGGATGGCAAATTGATGTAGCGTGTTACCACTGTCATTCAGGCCCTGAGAGGCACTGTTATGTGTAGAAGCTCTGTTTCCTCTTGTTTACCCTAAACTGCTCGGGTAATGTGGAAAACAACCCTGAACAAACATGACTCTCAGCTGATATGCAGCCTGCTGGTAACATGTGCTGATGATACTCATTACAGCCTGAAACCGTCCCCCCCTTCCAGCCAAGGACGAGCTATACTACAATAAAACAGCATGAACATCTATTACAGTTCATAGACATGGTTATATTCAAAACATTTATTTACATTTTAACTTACAATGTATGTCTAAACTAATGCTGTATCTATGTGTGAATTTGTATTTATGTAAAAAATATACATATCTGGTATATTTACACTATAGAGAATGTTATAGTGTATATGTACAATCTATAATAACTTAAAATAAATAATAAAAATAACATTATGACCACATTCCTAATACTGTTTTGGTTAACCTTTTCAAGAACCCCCCCCCCCCCCCCCCCGCAACTGTTATTTACTGTGCATACATCAGCTTTCTATCAGAACTAGAATTTAATCTTAGATCAAACCACACAGGCCAGGCTTTACTTCCAATATGAATTAATGAGCATTGTCCTTCTATGTTCCTGGTTTACTACTGTTCCTTAATTAGGCCACTTTTAAAATATACTGACCACTCCAGACTGGAAACACCCCTCAAAAGCTGCAGTTTTTTAAATAGATGGATAGAGGACTGAAAATTAGATAGATAAATTGACAGAGAGACAGACAGACATACACTAAAGGAAATTGCAAACAACTCTGACCCAGTCATGGAAACATCATAATCTGACCTTTGCCCATTTTTAGATATAATGTTATGCCTGATTGGTGTGTGATGAATACATAGACCAACTTTTGATTCATGATTTAATACAATTATGAATTATGACTTATTACAATTTAAGTATATGTAAGTTAACGGTCAGCAACAGTGTTCGCATGACAGTGACTAGGCTTGAACTGGTCTTGAATGGTATAATTAGTAGTACAGTATTTTAATCACTGAGCTATTGCTAATATAAATTATAGTAATTTCCCTAATTGTGCCAATCCTATATATAGTTCTAAGCAGTCTTTAATTTTTTATCAGCACTTCAGTTTCACCTGCTTATCGCTATAGTGAGCTTTTTTATTTTTTACAGGCTGGTGGGTTGAGTCGACCCTAGATTGTGTATGCTCAATTGCATCCTAAATGTACTCATTAAAAAGGTGGTTCCTGCCAACACTGGTTCCTGCAAAAAAATGTACCTCACAATTTTCCACTGCGTGCATATCTGCTTTGTGACCAGTGTGAAAAAGGCGATTCTGATATGACCCCAATGTGCAGTGTAGATTTATTTTGCTCCTGTAATTCAGATATCTCCAGCCATTTGTTTGTTTTGGCCTGGTTACTGATCACAGCACGCTGAGCAACAACAGTTGGCCCGAACCCAAGTCTGCCCTCAGAGAATTAATAGTATAAGATAATTTACTGTATAATAATTCACTCTTAAATATCATAGGGCATCATATGTATCACTTAGTACCCTTTCCTAAACGACATAAAAACAAACATCATCCTTAAGGGAATATCAAAGCAAAACATGTCACATGGTAAATGGTGTGCATGTTTGTAAGTAAGTTTGACAAAGATGTTAACATTCAGTGCTCACACGGTATAACTGTTAAGCAGACTCCAGCTATATTAAACACCTACGTTGGCATCATTAGTCAAAGCTGACAAGGGAGATTCGGATCAGTGGCGTACATATTAAAATCACAAGCACACTACTGATCTCCATATTCAGACTGATTTTCGATGCCTTGTGATAAACAATGCCTAAAGTGGCCACAAGTGTTTTATGGTTGATGGAGTCCCTACAGCAATGCAATAAACTCTGTTGGCGGCAGCGCTATGTATAGCTAGTAGAGCATGCCAGATGAGATGAGAAATCTGATATATGAAAAAATAAGATCGAGACATCAGGCAAGAGGATACAATGATATGGAAGCAAGAGATCTGAGATCTTCGTCTCCTCTGGGAGATGAAGGGACCAAGATGAATATGGATTTCCGTTAAAAAGCCGTCGGCTCTGCATTCAGGTGATTTGTTCTGGAATATCTAGCCCAGCATCTCTCCCTCACCAAAGTCATTCGCGAAACGTAAAAGCACCAGGCCACCACTGAAATTAAAATTCAGTTGACTGAAGTGGCAACTGGCGATCACCTCATCACTCCTGTCTTTCCGTCACAAGCTGTCTTTTTATCAATGTGGAAAAAGTGCATGATGGGAAAGTGTACCGCTGAAGTAGATAAGCGCAGTAGAGGGAGCACTGAGACTGACAGCACATCAGTCATAACCCGACTCTAATGATCTTCCATCAAAGCTAGGTTTTGAGTTCATGAACATGCTCGGTGGGTGCTTACAGCAGGATTTGTCACTAACGAACCTCACAATCCTAAACTGTGCAAATTTTGTAAGCTCTCCTAGTCTTAGTCTCTCTTGAGGAATCGAGCACTTGACAATAGTGCCATGTCGTTTTATTTTAAAATTATTTTAAGTTCTTTTAATGGAAATAAATCCTTGATATTTTCACATAAAATATACATAAATACAAATATAAAAATAACCAACATAATCAAATTGATATAATGAAATAGTTTGAAAAAATGTAATCCATTTATTTAATTCTAAACACTAATCCCACTCAGTCCTGCTAGGTAGAGAATCAGACAGTTCAAAATTCACACATTTTCTCACATACTTACTCACACCAAGGAGTTGTTAAGACTGGCCAACTGGTCAAGTAGGAGAACCAGTAAAGAAACCAGACTATCCTGAATGGTAGCAGGAAAAACAGGCAATTTTTTTTATAATGGCCAGCAAAAAAAAAAAAACTATGTGAATAATTCTCTCTAGTCCACATTTTCATTAAATGCGCTTGTAAGGTTTAGCAAGTCCAAAGAAGAATCAGTTTGAAAATGCATTGAGCATATTGAATGTGAAAAGGATTCTGTAAGTGAATTTATAAAAAAGAACCATCACATAATCCTGAAAGTCAGTATTCAATTTCAATATTAAATACTTTTGAAATTGACTTTATTCAATGGTGGTGGGACCCAGTTTAGTTGTTGATTACAAATTTGAAATTACATATATGTAGCATATCTCATTATTAACTGCAGTTATAACTTAGCAGTCATTACAGAACCAGGACTATACTACTAGAATTCATAATCGGCAGTGATTGCTTTCTGTTGAACAGTAGCAATTGTTCTGTGTTTTCACTACGATGCTCAACCTGTCGCCCTTTACAATATGACCATCGTCGTTTGATTCTCCCTGGAGAGTTTTTGGCGACTGCACTTATCGTTCTGCGTTCTTTAGGGATTGTTATGCTGATGAAGAACAGAAGTAATGTATTTGATCAGAGAAAGTGTGTAATGACCTGTTGCATGTAGAGTGGCAGGCCACTATACAAGGTAGGAGGCTTGGAGGTAACAGTGCTGGTAAGAACAATGACAATTATCTATTTTAGTTCAACCCTCATGCTGTTTTTATTTGTGTTTTATCTTTTTCTATTTGCAAGGGTTCATGGTTGATCGCTGCTGAATCTGAGGTCACTCCCCTGCCTGCTCAGTCTGATTGGCAGAATCCGCTCTGATTTTGTTGCTGTAAGTGCCAGCCCCGGCAGCTGAAGGTCATGGTTAGAGCGCGTAAGCCAGTGTTCTGCCTCCATCTCTTTTGCCAATGGTTGCACACAGTTTTTCTTTTTTTTAATTTAAACGACATTATAGTCTGTTTCATTCCTGTGTTTCAGCTTTTGCTTTCAGATATACATCTGGCCGTGTGGTGAAACTGAATAGTCCTTGCCAGGAGAGATGCAGTTACTAACTTTGAGGTTAGTAACTAGGGTTCAATCCATGCTCATTCCTTTAGTTATGTAAATCCATTTTGCTAGTCTCTTTTGGTATTTATTTAATAACCAATCAAATTCCCAACTCTGCATCTTTGGGTAGTCTATTTGTTTTATGATAACATGTAAGGTACAAGCCTTTGATTGTAGGGACATCAATGATGATAATGATAATAATAAAATAATAATAAAAGAACTCAGGATCAATTAAACCAAATGAATTCACTGAATCATACTCTGATGCCCCAAAGAACAAGAGCTGAAAACAATAAATATATTGCATGATTAATACCAGTATACCAGCAACACAATCCTCTAAAAAAAATAAAACTTATTCTTATTGAAAAATAATGCACAATACTGCTGTTTACAGACTGGAATCCGGGATAGAAAACTTGAAAACAAGAGAGCTAGTGAGTGTACCATAAAAGTTAGAGGACTCACACTGACAGAAGCTTAGCCCCGGGTTTGCTTTTAAACTGTTGTCCCCTGGTACTGTGAATAACACATAATGAAGTGGAGAAAATTATTTAATGTTGTAAGTGGAATTTAGAGAAAAATACACTTTCAGTCCATACTGTTGCATTCCTCATATTCCTCAAAACCAAAATATTCATGCTCCTTCTTCTTTACATCTTTATGTTTTCCTGATTCTTGTGTATTTATTTATTTTATTGCTGGAGCACGGAACATTACTCTTTATAGGTCAAAAATGTCTGTTATCAGACTTCTGAAACTAAAACTAACTACAATGCAAGTATAGTTGCTTTGATTAAGTGACGCTAACAGAGCCAACACATCGCTACTACTTACTGTTCAGTAATAATAATGATGATAATTTTCATTTAGGAGCTTCTTTTAAGACCCAGTTTGCCTTTTAGCCACTAGTCTGGTTCATCTTGAGTAAATGACTCTGTGACATGCATCAAGGCTTTTTATTGTTTATCGGGAAACATTGATCTGTATTTTCCAGCACTATTATCTATTTGTGCTCGAATTTTAGTTGTTTGTGTGTTTGTGAACAAAATTAAGATGTGAACGTTTAATAAATGTTTTAAATTTAAAACATAAAAAGTCAAAGCAAGTGTACTGGTCATTACAACATATTAAATACACAAATACTTTTGCATTCATTTATCTGCCCATCCATTAATGCTCAAAAAAAAAAAAACCCGTTGCACAGCAGATTTCTGACAAAACCCCCACACCACTCCTCCACCTTCCACCCCCACGCTCAGTGACAGAGTTCTGGTGCGAAGTACACTGTGTCTAGGAGATAAGACATGCCTGTTTGGCTTTGTTTAGTGTCGGCTTTTGTGTTTACAGTCAGGGATGACGACAAAGTCCCTTAGGCATGAGAAAAATGTAGAGGCCTCTCTACATGTAGAGGTCTGTCTCCGTCTTATCATCTCTTTCTCCATCTCTCTGACAGTTCCATGTTCATGAATTGAAAGAAAAAAAGCTGCCAGTGTAAATACCTTTGCTATGGCTCAATGAAAGAGAAGATCTGTCATGCTTTATAAAACCTGTTTCTTTTTACTCATAATGAAAGATATTTTTGTGCAGCTTGTTCCAGATACTGTACGTGATACAAACTATAAGCAGCATGTACTGGCAGTTACAGGAGACGACAACGACAGTTATGAAGTCATTATGGGAAAAGTATTTATTCCTTATTAACTTCTAATTCCAATAATAATAATAATAATATTTTAGTTATCAAAAAACAACATTACTTTTGGTGTTATGTTTAGCTGGACCCTGACTAAGAGCTGGCAGCAGTTGTAATTAATAAAAAGATTATAAATTAACAAAAGAAACACAGAGTAAAGTAACATTGTTCAAATCTGTTTTAAGTTTGTTGTTTTTATATTTTATTGTAGCTTACAAACACAGACGTAAGCTTAATTTTGTTGTACTTGTATGCTTTGCTGTGTACCTTATAATTCTACTGGGGCTCAGAATGGTCAATTCGTCCCTACTGTGATTGACATTGAATCTTGTTTAACTTTTTTGTTTAACTAAATGTCCTATTATGAATATAACCCAGGTGTAAAGCAAGAAGTTAAAAGTTGTAGGTTTTTTTGTTGTTGTAGGTTTTTTAGTGGCTTCTATTAGCCATGTTTTCTTTTACGCTGGGTGCCTTTCCTGACACTGGCTGGAAGTGGCAATGCACTGGTTAATACATTTTACCGGTTAGGTACCTATTGGTTAGTTTTGTTTCTCTAATTAACCTGACATATTTTAAGACGGTCAGACAGAACCTATCCCAACATAGGGACAACATACAAATTCTTCACAGGACTAAGATCAACTTATCTGGAAATCAAGCCCTCTCTGAGCATTCAGCCACGTAGCTAGCTAAAACTAAATACAATTCAATGATAAATATCTAGCCTAGCTATACTTATGAAATATTTTGTTTTATAATAATTACAAAAATTATTTCATTATTGTGTAATCATGCAAGTAAGTGTATTTTACATTTTATATTTAATGCAATTCTGGTTGTTTTTCTATCTTTAGCTTCTCCTGGCTTCTCCTTATTAGTTTCTTCAGCTGAGGATGCACATTTTTAATCTGTGCATGTATCTATTATATCTATCATCCAGCATGGGACCATTGCCCGTTGGTGTCTGATGTCTTGCCATCAGATTTCAAACATCTTTTCCTTTGCATCCAGTCTATCAACACCCATCTGGATGACCCTCCCGGGCTTGGAACCAACACCGTAGCAGCTGTTTTGCATTTACAGGACAATTCAGCATTTTATGTCAACCTGGTGGCATGTCTTTGGACAGTAGGAGGAAACCAAATGACCCAGAGGTAACTTATTTGGACATGAGGAGACCATCCAAACTCAAGATTTATATTATCTTTGTTATTTGTGCACATGTGACTTCCTGCTAAAGCCTTGTTGGACGTCCTATGCTAAAACCAAGGGCATCATACAAAGTTGGAAAATTATTTCCTCATGTTGGAAAATTCCTGTCTTGAAATTATTTGCTTAATTGTATTTATTTATTTAGTGCAAGCTGCTAACATTCATCCAGATGAAATTGTAAATCCTTGTGCACATGGATCATAGTAGATGGAACGAGTGTAACTCGTTCAAACAGTTGCCAGTTGTAAATGTGTGTGAAAAGAAGTATTAGAAAATGTGTCCAAATAATTTTGGTCATAAAATGTATTCCTTGTATGCAAGTGTAACAGGTCTTATTTAATTCACTTTTGAATATTTAGAGCAGGGGTCACCAACGTGGTGCCCGAAAAGACTTCATGAGTCGCCCGCGAGCCTGTTCTAGAAATAGCTGCATATTTTGCAGATTGATATTTATTTGTTTCCTACCTTGTTAAATTATTTTGAGAAATCATTTACATGATTAGCATCTTCACATAGATGAATATTATTAATTATTAATAGTAACATGTAATTAAAGGTTTTACATTTGTGATTTCAACAGTGTGTATCAAACTGGAAGCCCTTTGCATTAGTTTGTACCCACAAAGTAGCTCTCAGTTTCACAAAGGTTGGTGACCCCTGATTTAGAGCATTTGATCACTCCCTTATTACAATTATAAAATATTATACAAACATTTAACTTATCTAACAACTACCTTAAAAAGGTCCATATTTGACAGGTATTTACCAAAAAAAATAGTAAAATGTGCTACAAACGCTTTCTGTTAATGAAAGGTTTAAACATGAGGACATCATTTACATAGCACATGCATTCCTGTCTGTTGCATTATATTTGATTATTGTTTTTTTTTTTAACTCACTACTATAATTACATATTTTTATTCAGCCCAGATGCACTGCTTCTGCCAAATGCTGTCATTGTTATTGTATTGGCATTGTGTGGACAAATGGTTCCTGACTGGATAGGCACAAGTGGTAATTTGGTGCTGGTCACTAAATTACAGGTCAGTACAGACCTGTCTTTCACATAAGTGCAGGGACGATAACATTTATATCTTGTTCAGAGTGTCTGCATGTCATACAAATGAAATTCAAACTCTCATGGACTTGAGGCATCACCATTTAAAGAATGCTGATAAGATAAACAAACAGAAGCTCAACAATATAATTTGCAAACATTTTGCTGGTTTGGACTATTGGGGACCCTCATTCATTTTCTTTGTTCTGGTCAGGATTAACATGAAGAGAGGCAAAAAGTAATCATAAATTCATATTTATTCAGTGAGTGGATGTGCTAATAGTGCGAACTATTCTGTTGAGAATAATTCTGAGGTTCAAATACCGAGCTGGGTGAACAAATAGTGATTCTGAACCAAGGAAGGGAAAGAAGCATTATCATTGCACCCCAGTGCAGGTCTCAAGCCTGGATAAAAAGTAAGGTTGCATCCAGAAAAGGATATGATATTTATGTTAATCTTCTTAATCCAGCTCATTTTCTATTTAAAATGTAAACATATACCTATTTATGTAACGAAAATAAAGACATTCGACACAATGGCTAATGGAATGGAAGCAAACAAGTCAAAGAGGTGTTTACATAAGCATAAAGTGAAGCTCTTGGGTCATGGCTCGAATATATTGTGTGCATAAACATCTTATATGACACAGCTGTGGGAAGAGGGGTGCTGCTGAGGCTGCATATAACCTCAATCCAGTTGCCATTAGCCCCAGCAGCTCCTCTAGTTGTGTTCCAAATAGCTTTCTATATACTAAAAAGCCCTGGAAAGCTCAAGTGATTTTATTGTTTCTACATGCTCATGTTATATAACATAGTGAACACAATTTGTTAAGGCATGGCCATGATTAATATAACGTATTAACAGAAAGTATATCATTCTAAATGTACTTAAATTTTTTGAACATGTCCATGTTTCTGTAGCCTAGTGGGTAGAGCGTTGAGCTGTGAACCCAAAGGTTGGGGGTTCAAATCCATGCTCTGCTACACGGCCACTTCTGGGTGCTTAAGCAAGACCCTTAACCCTGTCTGCTCCAGGGTTTCCGTACGTTGGCTGACCCAGCGCTCTGACCCCCAACAAGTTGGGATATGTGAAGAGAAACATTTCATTGTACTGTACATCTGTATATGTGTAATGACAAATAACATTTGAATTTGAATTTATAATAGGTCATAATTAAATGAGAACACTGTGGTCAACATGGATTTTAATGGGTTTTTTTTCCATGAAGAAATCATGCTTATTGTAGTAACAAGCATGATTTAAAAAATATATATAATTATACTATCTAAGAAAATGTCAGCTCAAATTATATGTTGTTTTGCAGTTGTGTTAGTCATTGGCCTTACCAGAGAATCTTACCTAAGAAAAGATTCCAACTGAGAACAATGATGGGAAAATGCATTGTAAAGGTGATGTAATTTAATAAAACGCTAGCACTGTCAAGGATTTATATTATTTTTGTATTGTTATGGAAACATGTTATTTTTATTTAAACATTAGACTGGCTAATTAAGGGCAATCGTGCATGTTTAACAAACGATGTGTTGCATTGACAATTTACAATTTGTTGTGCGGCTGTGATCATTAAATGCACTATAACCATTCAGCTCAAATTGGATATGCAGTTTTATTCCCTCTTAAAGCTTCATTAAAAAAATCAAACTGCAGGTAAAACATGAGATAACTGCTAACATTGCTATTGTGCAGTGAAGTGTACATTCATAGTTTTGTTTGCAGCAATGCTGCCAAGAACTTGCTTATTGCTTATAATATCAGTTATAGCAGTTCTCCTGTGCATATGCCTATGTTCATTTCCATTCATTTCAACTGCGTTGCTTCACACTTTTAGATTCAGTAGACATCTTCCTGCACACCTGTTATATCATGTTCCTATAGTCTTTATTAAGTTCATCTATCATGTATATGTATTAGCCACTGTCAGAGCTACATTTACTATATAGATCTCCTTTGTGGGTATACAGTTACTAACTGAAATCCATCTGTTGCTTAGTACATTAGGTCATATCACTCTATCTTCTTCATCAATAGAAAAAGACCCCATAGGACCCCTACTAATCAGATGTTATCTGGAAAAGGCCAGTAAAATAACCTCAGCCCTGCAATAACACTACATGTCATGGTGATAACATGATATTGTGTGTTTTACCGATATTGGTGTATACAGAAGAAAATCTGCAGTTTATAAATGATCTTTACACATTTCTCATTAACATTTTTGTTTGCAGCACTGTTCACCTTCAGGCACTGAAACTGAAGTGTTTCAAGAATCTCAATAACGCTGTTGCACTTGATGTACTAATTTTAGAATAACACCAAACATGCAAATTTATGTGTATTTCAATGGATGCCGTATGAACCTAAGATAGTATTCTTTTTTTTCCTGGTCAGCATCTTTGTATTAGTTAATTTACATCTATTACTGATACTTAGGCAAACAGAAATGAGTTAAAAACATAAAGCATCTTTCACTGTAATGTTGCCTTTCCTTCTCACAAGACATTTTGACATCATAGTTTTCAATGATAATGTTTTTCAGATGTCATTTTGTCCCATTCTTCCTGCAAACATGTCGTATAATGTGCAACAGTATGGGGTCATCACATTTTCCGTTTCAAGAATTTGGTATATGTGCAGCATGTGGTTTTACACAGGCTTGTTGAAAAATGCATGGATGCATTTGACATAGCTTCGTACAACAACTCAGACCGCCACACAGTGTAGATGATTCTTTTTCGTCTTTGATCCAAAGCAAAATCCATAGCAAACATCTGAACCACTGGTTTGTATTGCACAGTGCCGGTTTCTGCTATGAGATGGTCCACCAGAGAAATCTCTCAGCCTAGAGAATATGCTGCTTTTGAACATGGTTTATTTGGACATGGACTGCATTTTCTAATACAATTGTAAGTTGTGTAATGCCAATATATGTCATATATACGTATAATAAAATTATTTCTTCACATATCCAAGGTTGTGTGAAAGCTAGGGTCAAAGCACAGGGTCAGCCAGGCTCAGGTCCTCAACACTTATACAGCAGGTCAGAAATAGTTAAATAAATATTTAGAGCAACAAAAATCTCAGCCATTGTATCTCTGATCAGGATAAAGCTAATTTTCCATCGGTTTGTTAAATGCCATTTCCAGTAAGATGCATAGACACGAAGCGTGATAAATTAAAGAAGCTATGAACATGGGGAAAATAAAATATTAATTTTGTTCATTTGGCTGGTTGGCAGAATGCCTTAATGTGACTGCAGAGAGCATCCCTTTAATCGCCGACAAATATTAGAAACGCCTTTACTAAGCCAGACAGTGGGGGACGGGCAAGTCTTTGGATGTACATGCAGAGACAGAATGTGTGTGTGTGTGTGTGTGTGTGTGTGTGTGTGTGTGTGTGTGTGTGTGTGTGTGTGTGTGTGTGTGTGTG
>JAOUQU010008630.1:0-18548 GCA_028566735.1 Ammoglanis amapaensis | reverse complement strand
AGGGTCAGCCAACATACGGCACCCCTGGAGCAGACAGGGTTAAGAGTCTTGCTCAAGGACCCAGCAGTGGCCGTGTAGCAGAGCCTGGACTTTAACTCCCCAACCTTTGGGTTCACAGCCCAACGCTCTACCCACTAGGCTACACTTTATAACTTAGTTTATGATTGAAAGCTGTAACCACCCACAGTTCATCACTGAAGCAGACTTAACTTTACGTCTGGTGTCAGTTTAACATTATACCAGAAGCTTTAGAGTACCCAGGGAGTAGTTAAAGGTTTGGGGTGCCTTGCTCAAGAGTCCTTCAGTCTGGACCTGTCGACGCTTGGATTTAAACAGCTATATTATAAGCAATTGTCTCTGACCTATGCCAATCATGTATTTATTGAAGTTATTTATAGTAATCCATTGGTACATTTGAATTATTTAGTAAAACAATTATTCAAATAATTAATGTTAAATACATGGGTGGTTTGGAACTGAGTAATGAAGATAGACTTGTATAGACCTATGTGCTGGAGGGAACTTAATTTAGTCACAATATTAACCTGTATGAAATGTTGTTTGCTGCTGAGCTGTAATTCCGTCGAAATAATTTGAATCATAGCATTTTTATGCCAAATTTGAAGGTAATGGGGAATAAACAGCGTCTGATAGCATGTGTATTTCCTCAGGAAGCCTAGGGCAGTCAGTTCAAAGCCGACCAAACTGCCTGGTTACTGACAGAAGGGCATACTTGGCAGAGATGAAGTTGTATGCCAGGCATCCTGTGGAAAGTTCAGCAAGCAAATCATTTTCCAAACTGATTTCACCATTTCACCCCCCCCCCCCACACACACACATACACACCTCTGAGACATCAGTGTCTGAGTTTAGTGTATCTGTGAAAAAGGCATCGTGTTCACCCAGTGATTGTGTGTGATTTATTGCTGCGTTTGTGTGTGCACGTACAGCACGCAGATGAGTAAAGCAGTACAATCATTTTTGGCTTTGATGTGAGATGTTTTTGACACACAGAAAGGACCCTGAGATTCCCACACCCTTTGGGGGTCGAGCTCTTGCAGCTCTTGCTGTGAGGCACCAATGCAGCTACCTACAGAGCCACCGTGTAGTCGACATGAAGATAAGTCATAAATCATTTTTGTTTTGCACTCTGAATCTCTTGGGTCCTGTCTTATTTGTTGTGTTTGTCTTTGCTCTTAAAACACTACTTAATACACACATAATCCACATTACACTTACATGTAGGTAATTAGAGCTCCTTGGCACACAATTAGTCAATCCATGTCTTTACAGGTCTTTCTTTGTTCTCATGATGTCATGCTGTCATGCTGTATGTCATTGCTAAACAGGGAAAGGTGATACCCCTCTACTTGTAACGCAATGTTAAAAGTATTTACACATACACGCTTCAGGCTGCGTGTCTTTGGACTTGTGGGAGGAAATTAGTGCACGGAGGATATGCAAACTCTGACTGGATACTTGATGATCGGCCAGGGAATGCAACTCAGAACTTCCTTGCTCTGAAACAAGAGATACATGATGCACTACTGTGGCACTTCTGTAGCAGAATGGGGTGTCCACATACCTATGGCTAATTGTAGATAGTATGACTAGGGTTTGTTCATACTAGTAGTAATAGTAGAAGTAGTAGTAGCAGTCGTAGTGCTACAGAGCAGCGGTGAGAAAAACAGTGACAGTTCCGCGACTGTGGTTAAGCATGTAGGAGGTGTCATGGTGCGGTTTATGAAAATTATTTTGTAAATGTAAAAGAGACAGGGCGTCACCGTGGATAAGTATGCAGCACTATTGTTTCATAGCAAAAAGATCCTGGGTTGAAATCCAGCCGGGTGGGACAGTCCAGGTCCTTTCTGTATGGAGTTGGCATGTTTTCCCATTGTAGACCATGGTATCCTCACTATTCAAAATATGTAGTCATGTACACTGAGGGTACTGAATTGTCCTATATGTGTGTGTATGTGTTGATACTATCACCCAGCACCTAGTTTAGACCTAGGCTTGATCTCCGTTGGAGGATCAAACAAAACCCGGCGGGGGAAAAAAAAACACTAAAAAGGTGCAACATCAAACCTGAGAACCTGGAACACTTGGCTGTTGACTGCAACATATAAAGCAAAGGAGGAAGAAAGGACAGCTAGGAAAGCCACACCAATGGGTACCAGTAACACCATCACTTCCACATACCCCTCTTGCAAGACCTGGTAGTCTAGGATAGGATTATACAGCCATCCGAAAACTTATCGTTGAAGAAAAGAAGTAAACATCATCATCGAACTCAATGGTCAGCAAGATTGCATGTGTATATATGTGTCTGTCCTGTGATGGACTGGTGCTCTGTCCAGAGTATTTATGTCGGTCTTGAGCCTATTGAAAATGAATTAGATATCTGAATGGATAAATGGTTAGAAAAATTAGTCAATCCAGAAAGAAAAAAATGTTTTATGTATTTGTTATTGATTACAGTCAAACTAGGGGCTATATAACCAAAGAGAAGTCCTTTGGTTAGTTGCTTAATTAATAAGTACATTGAGAAGTAGAATGTTCCGTAAATAATGAAACCCTAAGTCTAGGCTTGGTACGTTCAAAATCAAGTAAATCTTGACAAAACAATTTAACAATCTAGGGGTTGATATATTATTATATTATAATCAAATATTATAAAATGCCCATTATGTTTATGTGTAGCAATGGTTTGTGGTTTGTATCTCACGGTGGTTTGTATTCCCTTGTGGTGGTTACTCAACTGCCCTAAAATGTTAAAGCTACAGAGAAAACCAAAGCGTAAATCCACCCACATGTTGTAAGTTAAGCTTGAGCATCCTCCAGCATATGTGAGAAAATAAAACATTCTGAAGAAAAATAAGAACAACCTTTAACATCCAGCAACCCTCAGGGAATTTTACATAACACGCAAGTATTTTATATATTGTTTGATGCGTCAACAATCCAACTGTCCTTGTAACTCAATTACTGTAACATGGCAGCTGCTGGGGGGGTGGGGGGGGGGGACCGTGGGCCTCCAGTCTCCTGGTAAGTGACAAACAGGTTAATCGGAGATGCCAATTTGTCTTATAAGTACCAAGCTAAACTACCACTTTAGTGTTTGTCCCAAGCCTAAGGGATGTGTGAGGAAGGGAATCCGGGATAAAAACATTGCCAACTCATTAATGGCAACGGAAGCAACAACAACAACAACAACAAAAAAACGTTATTTTCTTTCTGTTATTTTATCAACTTTATTATTTTGTAATAGTTCCACTTTAAGTGTCTTTATAGCTAGATATTCATGCTAATATTCACCATTTCTAGCAATTGCACCACACACAGATGCATTTTTTATTCATAAGCCTTTAAAAGGTAATCAAAGTAGCCTGAATCATACGAAATAGAACAAAACATATTAATTCAAATTACACTGCAGTCGTTACAGCAATTTAATTTGTATGCCTTGTTAGAACTGTCTGGACTGTTATTCTAAAATTAAATTTTTGTTTTCTTTCTATAATAACATGCACTAGTAAATAGGGCTCTAAAATGTCTGGAGGCAGCAACATGACAGACTAAGATGAGTTGCTTTAGACTGGAACCTTTTTTGTATTTTTATTCCCATTTGAGAAAATAGCTTCTAATTTCAATTCTCTGTTCCAATTTCTTATTTGTTCTGTGTACAAATTAACACCAAAAATTGCATTATAGAAAAAAAACATTTACCTTAAGGAATTAAGACTTAAAATGAATTGGAATGCTGGAATTCATTGGAGTGCTGTCTAAGAGGCACTCTTTCTAATAATATTTCAAAATCTAATCAAAACCACTTTGAAAAGATTATGGACAGCATATATAATGACAATTTTTGGTGGTTAATATTTAAAATGGCCAGAAATCTTTGGTCATACATTATCTGAATTCTAATTATGTAATAGGTAGCACTTATCATGAACTGGCTAGATATTTCCACTCAAAGGTCAAACAACAGTAGATAATTGAATTTTCCAAACAGAAGATGTTATAGCTGGATGAGAACGATCTCTGACAGGAATCCACTGGGACCGCTTTAAGAATGCATCAGGAAGATGTAAGAATACAAGTAGTGCCACAATAGATGACACTACAGCAGAGGTAAACTAATTCTAAATGGTTTTAGGAACATCACGACCTCTGCCCATCAATTGAAATTCCAGGACCATGAAAATGGAATTCTTAATCACATCATGACCAGCTGCTATTTCATAATAACAGAGAAGCAAGTGTATTAACATTTAGTAATGACATTCGTCATGTCGATCAGAGAATCTATCATCTCAAATGAAATGTGAACAGAAAAGGTCTGTCTATCTAACGATCCATTCATTGTGTTATTCAGAAGCCAGAAAGACCTTGTTTTAATCACTAGAAAGGGCATCTGGATACTTTAAGCTATATAACATTATGGAATGTCAAGAGAAAAATTGTCAATCTTTAGAGAAGCTTTACTACATGACTTTGAAAGGCTGCAAAGATGAAGCAAGGCCGGAATGTAAAGCACAACACTAGTGCTTTCAAATAATCAAATCAAATAATTATAATGAATTATGTAATTACAAATAGGTGAAGTAAAATTATTTTGTAAAAAGACATGCTGTTTGTTCTGTACCAAAGACAAAAAGAACCATTCAAACCTGTTATCAGCAACAAGTTCAGAATCCATGGTCTGTCATGGTTTGGAGATGTGTTAGTGCAGTAATAGAGTTTTTTAAGTAGCAGAAGCAACAGCTGTAATATTGATAGTATATAGCAGTAATAATATAGTGGTTGCTGCTGAAATCTTATTTCCTCCGATTAATTAACTTAAATTATCTCAAAGGGATTAATAAAGTTCTATCAATCTAATCTTGTCAAATAGCAATTAAAACTCTGTGATTTTGTATTAATGCAAAGAAATTGCATTAAGATCTTAGAGCAACGTACTGTGTCCAGCATTTTTCAACACAACAATGCAAGAAGAGGGTCCCAACTTATTCTGGATTAAGGTTTAACATTTAAAAACAGATTCAGACAAAAAGGTTCAGCATTTTTTAAAGGTGATTACGTGGCTAGCTTGTGCAAAATTGTTGCGTGTGTGTGCAATGACAAAAAATGCTTCAGATTGTCCTAGAAAAATGAAAAAAAAATTGAATAGGCTGCAAATGCATTTTCTATATGATCTCCAAATGCAGTTTTAATGAATAATAAAACTAAGAGTGCTTTGAGTGATGCTGACGGACTAATAAGCAACAACAAATGTCTGCAGAATTGTCTCGTCTCTGTGCATGTGACTTTAATAGAGAAAAATATGAGCATGGACTTAATTAAATAGTACTTAATGGAAAACCACTTCTTGGCAAACAAATTAAGTACCATCAATTCAGAAACTTTGCAATTGTTATTGGTTCAATTAAAAAATCTTCCTATCATCAGTCTACACTTAATATATTGACTCTATGCTTTGCGAATCCATATTGTGGTCTGATTATTTTTACATTAATTGGAAACAGTTTGCAAAAGTGCGCACTTGATCTACAAGGGGTCAATGCACAGTCAGGATAAAGCACAAGCTAAGATCCAACTGCTTATTTACTTATTTTTTCAGTGGAGCATTTCCCAAAAGCATTGTTAGATAACTATGGTAGCAACTTACAATGTTATAAATGATGCCTTTTTGTTTGGACTATGCAGTTAGCAACTCCCCCCCCCCCATCCACACCTGTCATCAAAATCTCATCATTGCATTTACATACTATTAAAAATGATTTTATACACACATATTACATTTAATACAAATGAGTTTTGCCTGCATATCATTATTTAGTAATCATTTTTAATTGTTGTTATGTTAAAGTTATTCAAATTCCATACTTTTGCCGAGGTAGAAAGGTACTTTTGTGGTTTCCTTTTATGCAGACAGCTCAGCATAGTTCATAAACACTGCTATCTGGAGCTGAAGAGGAATCCAAGCGTCTGGTTGGCTGCTTGGGCTATGATGTCACGGGCTGTTATAAGGCTCTAGGTGGTTGTCAAAAGCACATTCAGTTTCTGAGCGCTCATGTGCTCAAATGCCGCGAGTGCTCAGAGAGACAGAGACACAGACGAGAAAGCACGAGAGAAAAGCAGGAAGACCCCCCAAAAAAACAAGAACAGGAACTGTCTCAGAGCACCAACTGCTAAAGAAAATGTCAATTGAAAATTTGACATTTACATTTTTTTGGAAAGCAAAAGGAATATAAAAGAACTAATTTATGGATCATTGAAATATGAAGAGTTGACTGGAGGAGT
Source organism: Ammoglanis amapaensis (assembly GCA_028566735.1). Classification (NCBI taxonomy): domain Eukaryota; kingdom Metazoa; phylum Chordata; class Actinopteri; order Siluriformes; family Trichomycteridae; genus Ammoglanis; species Ammoglanis amapaensis. Next base: position 12,239 of record JAOUQU010008630.1, on the reverse strand, counting down.
GACGAGTGCCTTTTGAGGTGAGCATATTGAATGTTTATTAGCTAGTGTACATAGTCTAAGTAGTTTCCTTAAAATAATTACTATATGTTTTTAATGTTTTTGTTTTGGCTTTAAAATTGAATTGCATTGTAATGCAAACATTTCTTTACTGATTCTAATTATTTTTCATACTGTAGATTATGGATGGGGGCGGCAGTAATCTTTCAAACATGCACAATTCCTCGTCACTGACATCTCAGTACAGTGATGTAAAAATTGTCGTCTTTGGAATTCTGATGGGAACTTTGATCCTGGCTATCGTCTTCGGAAACATTCTGGTCATCACCGCTATCGCTCGCTTTCAGCGCTTACAGACGGTAACTAACTGTTTCATCAGCTCTTTGGCTTGCGCTGACCTGATCATGGGACTTCTGGTTATACCCTTTGGTGCCTGCTACATTCTGTTAAACAACTGGTACTTTGGCAACTTCTTCTGTGATTTCTGGATGGCCACCGATGTCCTGTGCGTAACTGCAAGCATCGGGACTTTGTGTGTGATCGCTTCAGACCGATACCTGGCAATCACACGGCCGCTGAGGTACCAATCCATGCTTACCAAACGCAGGGCCTGGGGGGTAGTACTGATAGTGTGGGCTGTGGCAGCACTTATATCGTTCCCGCCGATCCACATGCAGTGGTGGGTGTCAAATGAAACAAAAGCCATAGACTGTCGGGAAAATGTCACCTGCTGTGAGTTCTACACTAACCCATATTACGCTGTGATCTCATCCACCGTGTCCTTCTACGCCCCTTTAGTGATTATGATATTCGTCTATGCCCGCGTCTACAAGGAGGCCCGGCGACAACTACAGAAAATTGACCGCATCGAAGGACGCGTACGTTTACAGACTGAAGCCGCTCAAGACGGCGTTGAAGTGAAGAACCGCAGGACTCGGTTCTGCCTGAAAGATCACAAAGCAGTGAAGACTCTTGGCATCATCATGGGCACTTTTACACTCTGCTGGCTGCCGTTTTTCTTGCTCAACGTGGCATCGTCCCTCTGGGATATGGGAGACATAGAGATACCTTTTAAGATCTTGAATTGGATCGGTTTTGCCAACTCAGCCTTCAATCCCTTGATATACTGTCGGAGTCCTGAGTTCAGAAGTGCCTTTCAGGAGATCCTGTGTCTGAGACGCTCTCAGATTCCTCGCACACTGAATAAAGCCGGATATACTTACGATGGAGTACACTCAAAGGTATCCAGCCCAAATCTGACATCTTTTCACAATTCTGGAGTGGTAGAGCTGAGTACCTGCTCCTTACCATGCAGGACTTCAAACACAAATGGGAACTGCAATAGAACATCTGTAATTTAAATGTATCACACTTTTGCTTTTAAATAACTTCAGAAACATCTGGTAAGTGAACACATGAAAATGTGCTGATTGTAATCTCTATTACTGTGTCTCTGGCACAAAAGGGTAAATGGTTTTCGGCACTTCCAGGTACGAAAAGTTAAGCGAAACTTGAATTTAGGACAGTGATTTTTTTTTTGATGATTACATTGTGCGTACTTTTACTTGTAGCTACCTCATGACCATTTGGCACATGTCTTCATTGTATTAATGTCATTTCATTTGCTGAGAGATATCGGAATAACTGAGCCATGGAACGAAACCCTGAATTTGTGTCCGGACGATCACTATTGTGATGAATGAAAAAGTTTTTATATGCGTAATATCACTTTTGTGAAAGATAAACTTTTACATTCCATTACAAGCACAAGGCGACTTGTATCCCAGCGCCCCTTTTTTCTAAAGGCGGAGAAATCCGAGCCTCTGACAAGGAGTGACAGGTGAAGGTTGCTGCTTGTGATATAAGCAGCTGCCCTTACGAAAAGGAAAAAGCAAAAGAGTCCAGCTTGAGTACTTCAACCTTCCCCTATTAACATTTCCACTGGGTAATCAATCCGTGTTTCATCTTGTTTCTCATCGGCGATAGACGAGATCCTATTATATTAAACCCATCACAATAGTGATTTGTCAGAAAGTATACTTCAAATGTACTGCCTTTGCCAGACACAGTACGAGGCATTCTTCATTTAACAGCTTACCATTTATGTTATGTGCTCTGCGTTCAGCACAGTCAATGTTTATGAGTGTTGGTGTGCAATGTTTACAGAGGTTCTTGAGCAAACGATCCAAAAGGGCAGACCTGCTAAACCAGAGAATAAAACTCTTGATGTTGTGCCAGATCTTACTTTACTATAATACTGTTTGTGTTTACAGCTTTGCCAAGGGAGCGAAAGGTAAAGTTAGAACCTAGTTACCAAACAGAGAGATTGACAATAATCCTCTTGATAAATCCGTAATATAATCATGTGCTGGAATGTTCTTTCATGAATGTGCATATACGCCAGTGCTGTGGTGTGCTATTTAACGTTTCCAGTGCTCCCTCGCTGTATTTCGGTTGTCGGTGTGAGTGTGAACATGTTCGCTGCTACAGAATGTGGATGTACGTTCGATCATATATGTGATCGTATTTTTGAAAGTCACGGTTGTTATGAAACTGCATATATTGGGTAAAGCATTATTAGGTACTGTTTGTTTGTTCTGTAGATAAAGAGTAGATCAGTGGTTCTCATAGGCTTGGCTGCATCACTTGCAAGATATGATCATGTGTAACGGGACGTATTGTATAGTCAAAAGTATGCAGACATCTTGCTAGTTATTAGGTGTACGTATTTCAAACCCCTGTACCTAGAAAAGCATTGTAACCTAGATCGTAACACCCACAAAAAGTGAGGTAAAACTTATCTGCAGATATTTCATTAAGGAAGGATCACAAAACAACACATCAATGGTATCTAAAAGTATCAGCACTGAAAAGGAAAAGTCGAAAAACCACAGTAAGACAGGCCAGACTCATTGCAGCCGCAAAAATTAAAAAAAAAGAACCGGTTCTCTAAAAACAGAACAGACCGGGAACTATCTGCTCTCAGGGAGAACCTGCCACCATATAGCACATAGTGTTCAAGCATTGATCTGGTACAGAACACTGACAAGACATGATATATAGGGAATACATATGAGATACAGTTGTATCTCTTCCATGCAACTCGAACCCAATCTGCTGACAGTCAACAAAACAAGCTGCCTTAGTATCCACACCTCGACCTTGTAGTAACTTTGTGACCCTTTGGATAAATACTCAGGTGGCGCCCTGACCTAAACCCCACCAAAAATGTGGAAGATTTCTAGAACAGAAATTCTGACTTTTATTTAAACGTTTATATAAAAGCTAGTTTGGGGCTTTTAAATGTTCTTCTGTTTGAATGAATTATATGAATGTATTTACTTTATAGTGGGTAAACTATTCCTGTTTATATACTGTAGGTACAGAATGAATTAAGGACCCCGTCATGACCCAAAAAACCTTTATTATGTTGTTTTAATACACTATATGGACATAAGCGTTGGAACGCCTGACCATGATTTCATCAGACTTCCTAATGTTTTTTTTCTTTTAATATCATTCACTATTCTGACAATCCTTCCTACAAGACTATAGAGTTTGTCTAGTGGAATGCGCGCCCATTCAATCGATTGTCAGTAAGGCCAGGCACTAATCCAGGGTTAATTCATTTCAACATTATGAGATGATTTAAGACCAGGGTTCTGTGTAACTCATCAACTCATGTCTTAGCATGCTAAGGTAAAGCAAAACTTCCTCAATTGTTAGCAATATAATAAAATAGTATTGATTTACCATTCTGTACACCTGTTAGCAACGAATATAATCAATAATATAACTATACTTATTCACTAGGAGGGGTGTCTACATGCTTTTGACCATATAGTAGTAAAGTGTAATCGCATCAGCATCTATACAAATGCTAGTTCACAATGTACATGTGACTTTTTCGTCATCCTTTAAAAGCAGACTTGCTTAGTCTAGATATGTGTCAAATAAACCACATCCACTTTATGAAATAGCCCTCTAACAGACTTCGAAGTTTAAGTAATGCACATTGTATGAGTTCTCATTCAGTTATTAGCAGCACGCACACAGTTATGTGTCTATTTATTTATTTATTAAGCAATAACTAAGCATTTAAAATATGGCATATTTATGACTAGGGCAGGGCTCAAGACAGGAAACACCCCTGAAATGTCACCAATCCATCTTCTATTCAGGCTACACATACTAATGATTGAGGTAATTTTAGTATCTATATATCAATTGGCCTGCATGTAAGTCTTTGACTTGTGGGAGGGGACGGGAGCACCTGGAAGAAAAGTACAACTTCACACAGAAAGGGTATCAAACCCAAGCCCTTCCACTGCACCACCTCTTTAATGTTTAACATTTTTCACTGAATGATTGAATCAATGGAAGCCATTTTGACAACTGTAAGAGATTTTGAGCTGTAGCATGGAAGCTGACCTGCTGACCCAGCTCACTAAATGGTATTTCTGTCTCCTGTCACTCATGCACTAGTCAAACTAAGCAAGCCTGACGGGCAGGAGGCACTTTTCAGCTCCGCACTTTAACTCACCTGTAGCATTTCATGGCCAGCACATTTTTCTGTTTGTAGCTTAGCGTGTTACAATAAAGTCTAGAAATTAAATGAAAAAGAAAACAAAAGTTTTAACTAACACCAAGTTAACAGGTTGGATTTTTTGTTTGTTTGTTATTTCAAAATTGATTTAAAATTACATTTTTTATACTAAGAACTTGTTGCACTTCAACACTGTTCTAGACTGAACAGCTACAATTAGCCATTAGCCCAGGAGATTTTAATGTCCTGTACATCTGTTCCCTTATTTACCTTAACGGTTACTCCTGTTATTATGTCATGATTCCAGCAAAAGCAATGGAAGAATACAGAGCGAATAACCAAGACTTCCCATTACAATAGAGCACCATTTTGAGTAATTGAGAGACCTTTTCTCAGGGGCCCAACAGTTGCAACTTGGTGGAAGTGGAGCTGTGATTTCTAACCCAGTATCTTAATCGCTTAAGCTATCACTGCCACACAACATTCAAAGTCATAAGAGATTGATTCAAGTAAACAAGAGATTAGAAATTGCGATATCTTTACAAATATATATTTAAATCTTGTCATTACAAACACAGATATGAGGGACTTGTTAAGTAAATATCTGTAGCTTCGCTGTGGATGGGCAGGTTGTGTCCCTGCTGCTTGTCTAGTGTTACTTGGTTATTCCGATGATCCACTGTGACCCCTAGCTAGAATGAAATGGCTTGTAAATATAAAGACTATATCAAGAAACAAGTTTTTGTAATAAAGTAAATATGATACAGTGGTGCAGCTGTTGTACAGGAACTGGGACTTGCGTTTGATCCTCATTTTGTGTATGTTTCTTCCTTTATTTGTGTCTGTATGAGCATTTCTCAACATACGAAGATGCAGATAAGTTCATTGTTTTACCACTAATTTCTTACTGGATAAAAGGTGGGAAACAATTATAGGGTATAACACACACACACACACACACACACACACACACACACACACACACACACACATTTACAACTAGGGCACTTTTAGTATTTTTAATTAACCTGGTTTCATGCCTTTGGACATCTGTGTGCTATGTATAGAATATTTTTGGCTACTGTAAAATGTTTCTAGGTGTTTTTGAATGTGCAAAATGATCCCAATGTTCCTTCATTAAAGTTTATAAAGATAATATTACTGAAGGGTAATGTTAACAGGAAATGTTTTTTTATTAGTGTGAAATATGTACTAGCTATAAGTATTTGGATGTGATTTCTATCTTTCTTTGATGAAAGCTGAGAACCACTGATTATTGAGTATCATAGAGTCCACACTGACCGGCCACTTTATTAGGTTCACCGACCTTGTGTGTTCATTCATGTCATATCTCTATGTTCTACACCTCCTGTATTGAGCAGTTGGCTGGGCATAAAATTAAAGTGCAGCAGTTTTCATACCCATGAAAGAATTGGAATCTGTATAGGCCTATTTGATCTGTACCAGACCATTCTGAGCAAAGCAATGACCAAATGACACAAAAACCATCATTGCTGTGTATAATGTGCTGGTGTATAATTGTTCGATCAGATGTGGGACTATTGTTGGGGTTTCTAACACCGTAATGTCAATACTGTGAGAAAAGAGGCTTTAGGAGGATGAACAAACATTGTACATTGTCTTTGTTTAACCCGACTTCTATAACTTGTGCTAACAAGTTATGTTTGCCTAATAAGGTAGACAGTGGATGTAAACAGTAATTAAAAGCTGCTGTACCTGATTCCCAAATACCTGTGAAGTGCAGGCGGTTACGACTAGTGTGTCTCGTAAGGGCAACTGCTGTTCTAAGAATGGTCGCCCACATAATCTAGTTAATGTAGGAATCTATTTGCTTAAATTGATCATTGAGTACACTAAGAACTGTTAGGTTTGACTCATACAACAGCCTATAGATGTATGCACAAGGTGGATGTACCAAATCAATTTGCCTGTAAGTGTGCAGGATTGTTTCTATCGACACCAAGATGTTTGTAGTTGTACCTGCATAATGAGCCTGCTCCCACCAGAGATTGTATGTACCTTTATTGTGTCATTCCTTAAAATTGCTTTTATTCACGAATCTACTCTTATTTCTGTAAATGCATTTAGCACTAAATGGTTCAGAACTGTGTTTTGTGTATTTATTTTTCTATGTTGAGCCATTTGCCAACTGTGAAATGTGACGAATTAAAATGTGTACATTTGTAAAGCCAAGGTTGAAATGTGGTTGTTATATTTGGGACTTCCTTCCATCTAGTGGTGGGGTAAGTAAGTAAACTAAGTCAAACTTGACTTGGCGCACTCAGAATTTTTAGACCCCTAATCTTAATACAATACTTTATATGGTCAAATCTATTGAGACACCTAATGGTGAGCAGTCGGACATCCTATTTCAAATTAATTTGCAGTTTTTGTTTAGGTTGTTTGCAGATATTTGTGCAAATTCAAAGGTCAGCAAGGTCAGATAGTGACGTTGGAATACTCGCAATCCAACTTTATTTGATCCGAAATAGCTCAGTTCTGTTGAGACCAAGGCGTCATGCTGGCAGCTGGAGCTTTTTCACACACAACCAGTCAAACTCTTTATAAACTTTGCTTTTGTGGTCAGAAATTCATTCGATGTGACTTTTGGACCTCAGTCCTGCTGATGTATCCAAATATCTTTTTGATGCTTTGCAGACGTTTTGAGATTCCTGGCAATTTTATTCCAGATTTAAAACTACCTGATATTTTATACAGTCTAACGGTATTAATGTTTTTAGGGTTTAAGCGGAAACCAGCCACTAAATATCAGATATCATTTAGATATTATTTTACATCCTGGGTTCATTCCACAGTTAAAAAAAACATACAGTCGTGTCAATTGGTGATACTAAATTATCTTATTAGTACATAGTTATTAGGATACATGAACCAGTCCATTGTAATGCTGGACCCAAACATGATGGTTGAGCCAGAAAAAGCATCCAAAATAAAAACTATGACAAATCGATAGTGCTTATCACAATCCGTCAGGGCGACCCCTAAGAAGAGCATACGAAAGAAGATTAATCTGTAATGTGTTGTCATATGTTTAAGAATTGCTCCTAAGCTGTATAAAAAATCAGTTCAGTAAGATGTGCCATGTTCGTTGCCATCCATAAATGAAAAAAATAACTTGTCTTTTGACTTGGCTAAATGTTTAGGTGCGCTGTGAAACAAGCATTAAAACTAGAAGTGAGGTTTCTTTTAAATAAACATATTAACGTTAACCTTCTTCGAATCAAGCGAGAACAGGAGATTTGGGGCCTGTAGATGTTGGTTACTTCTGAATGAGTCACGGATGTGCTTATAAAGGTGATGATGGGTAGAAAGATTGTTTTTTTCCATTTCTAGAAACCGAAAGACTTTCAGTCACAACTATTTCATAGATGAAATAAATCAAGAACATAGAAGAAAAGCTTATGCTTAGATTGAACTGCAGCTACAGTTTAAAGAAGGTCACTTCCGCTTCCAGCAGAAGCAACTGACTATAAAGAAGTCATTAAAAGCTAATTTATTTCTATTTCAGTCCCTAATCTAGATGTGTTGCTGTACCCCAATTACACTTTCACTATAATACCCTCCACTGCTCAACACATCCAACTACATTTTGTACACCGGTGGCGAGTTCTTATGTGATTAATATTTGTACACAGAAGGCACGATCGATGCATCCTTTAGAAATCCCACCTGGTACATCGGTGTTGGAAGTGTTTGAAAAAGCAGCACTTTTGTGAGCGTTTGTTTTACTGCTGCACCACCTAAAAAGCTAAATAACAATATCATCTTCAGCTTTATCATCCAGTGTGGATTTTCGACCATCATCAGTGAGTGAACGTGACTAAAATCCAGACCTCAAGGCATCAAGACTTTTCTTTATACTCGCTGGTCGTGGAGCTTCTTTTGTCTATCAGAACTTCCGAGTATTTTTCTGTATTTAAAAATAGACTAAAACTCTTCATCAAGCACTTCAGAATCAGAATCTGTTTATTACTGCCATTGTCAATGAACAGGATTAAGCTTAAGCTAACTTACTTAAAAACTGTTGTCCACTTCAACTATTGTATGTTAATGTTTACTAGATAACAGTATCTGCCAAATTCTAATGTAAATGTAAAGTAGACGTCGTTTTGTAGATTTGTGTAGTCATGTTATGGAACATTAAATGAAGATAGTCATTAAACTATGTTGTGACATGGCACATCATTATTCTGGGAATAACAATCACACAAACAAACACTGTAGTGATTAAAAAAGACAAAAAAAGGTCTGCAAGAAATCCAGTCTGAAATTCAAACATTCAATTGAATTATTATTAGGTTATCGGCTAGCTTATCTGTTTGCTGTACTTTGTTTACCCGTACACGCTCGGGGAAGGGGCGGGGGGTGTCTTTTTAAGCTGTGTCTGCTAAGTCTTATCCCCTTTATAGGTAAGAGAGCTCAGCAATGATTCACTACTGCTGGCCATCTAATTCTTTAGAATCGAAACTATGTTAATATACAAATGCAACTTGGGAGAAAATCACACATAAAACAAGAGATGTCATGTGTACGGGGTTTTAAATTCGTGCAGAGGAAGAAAACACTTTCCCAAAGATGAGAAAATCATGCAATATTCAGTATAATAAAAACCATAATTCGATATCTTAATATAATGCGTAACCTGTTAATAAATATTTAAATCCAGTGGCTTAATGGTTAGCACTATCGCCTGTCCCGGTACTGAGTAACTTGTACTCAAGTAACTTGAATAACTTCAACTTCAGTAACTTAAGGTTCCACTGTATTTCAATTTAAAAGTTATTTTTTAAGTGTTATCTTAACTGTATTTTTTATTGTTACATTTTTACAGTAGATACCTATATGTTGCTTGCAACAAAAGAATCACAGATTACCTGTAAAACTGGGAACAGCTGTTGTAAATACCAAAAGTAAATGCATTTATTTGAATGATAAGGGACATTATTTCTTTTTAATGTCATTGCTAATGGGAGCACAGATTCCATGTTGTAGTGCATCAATGGCTGAAACATAAGGGTTAGAACAGATTTTATATTATGTTAGAAGCCCTTGCATTCAAATGTGCAGCTGAGTCCTCTGGGATGAAGATTATCTGAGATGGACTGACAGATAATGGAAACGTGTTGTGCTCGTGTGTCTACAAATTTGACCAAAAAAAAGGTTTTCATGAATAGCACAATCACAGAACAACTCAAAGTTTTTAATGCCTGTAGGTGATGTGGTAGATGTTTTAGTGGCAATGGCACTGGCACTAACATTTCTCCATATCCTTTAAAATTTTAATGTTATTATGATTTATGCAAAATCACTTTTAATATTTATTTGAGGTACATTGCTTTCAGTATTTTTTAGGCATTTGCTGAAAAACATAAATTGTTCCTCTGGCCATTGCGCTCATCACAGCATTAAAATATGATTACACACACTTGTTGACACTCCTTATTTATTTTTTTACCTCATTATTAGTCCCAAATTGCCCCATCGCAAACTTAAACTGTATAAAGATAAATGTATATGTTCACATACCACACCGATATATATATAAATACTTATAATTAAATGTAGTTGTTTGCAGGATTTTAAATGATTTGCGATATTTAATCTTTGTTATATTTGTAGAAATTTGATTCGATTTGAAATTGTCTCAATTAGCATGAATGCACAAAGACAGACTACAGTTGCCTGCAGGCTAGATTATATTAATAATACAATAGAAAGAAAAAAAGCTTTTCAACATAGTTGCAGATGGTGGAGGGAATGGGTGTCGCACAAGCGCATATTCAGGTTACCCATTACTTTTGTTTACGCAAGATAAAATTACAAATAACTTCCTCCCCTTCAAGATAATGATTGAATGGCCAGTGTAATAATCTGAACAGTTAAATCCTTTAGTCAATTTCATTTTTAATGTAGAAGTTGGCTTCGGCCGCAGGACGATTTTGGCTACAGATAATATCAACTGGCTCAGGTTATGAATTCTACTCTGGAGTATCTATTTGCTGTGCCTGACTGATTGTGCTGTTTGTTTTATCTACCTTAGTGTACTCACTGTAATTGTGTGGTTTCCAGTTTGTATTACTCCACTAGTTTGCCAACTGGAATTGAATAACATGACATTTCCATGACATTTCCATGACATTTCCATGTACATGGGTGAGTTGTGCTATTTGCTATTAAATTGTACATACATTGTAAAGCAGTGCTGGGAAACTTGGTATGAATCGTTTCTGGGTGAAGAATGAATGCGTAGACATGTATTTTTCTATGTATGTATGGAAAAACTAATAAATGTGTCTAGATTCATTTTTAGCCCATAACACAAATATAATATACAAACATAACTTTAGTTTTTTTTAATCATTTAAAAAACGAATCCATTGCAGCACATGTCAAACAACGACACTTCACAGCAACAATGGGACACAGGTATGTTTACCACTCTGCTTTTATTATTTATTGCTCAACATTCTGCAGTCATATGAATTGAAGATCTACTGTATATTTGTTGATGTTGTGATGGGAAATGCAAAAAAAAATCATGGCCTGGTTGTTCACAGAGAACCGTACTTGTGATCGGAAAAGAGTCGACAGATCACGAACTGAAGAGCCCTTGGCACTTAACCCCTAACTGCTCCCCCGGGTGCCATAGATGGAGCTGCTTATTACTGTCCTTTAGTGTGTATTTACAAGTGTGTGTAAAATGTGTGTTTCAATGCATGAATTGATTTAAATAAGAAGGAGTTTCTATTCCATTCTACACAATTCAAACTATCTTAAAAAGACTAAATTGTAAGAGACGGAGAAGAATGCGCTCTTCAATACTTCTGTCCGTATAGTGTAACAAGTGTTTGTATGCAGAGACTGGCAGAGGCGTGACTCTGAGTTTGGTTGCGACAGTGCTTCCCTTTCCTGCATGCCATGTGGTGACAAAGTGCTTAGTGATGTACTTAAATACACAGCTTTTGTGTGTGCACAAATATCAGGAAAATAAGCATGAGCTCTACTTTAAGTCAGACTTGTCTATCTGACTGTTTATATGTAGCTAGGTTGGGTTGTATTAATGTATTTCGTGTCTCCAGGATGTGGGGTACTGGTGTGACTCACATGCTTCCTTTTTCTGCACACCATGTCGTGATAAAGTGCTTAGTGGTATATGTAAACTCTTTCTGCTTGGTTTGAGCATGTACCAAGACTATGAGCATGTTTGTGCAATGGCATATCACATGTCTTTGTACCCAGACACACTGATTGTTGGCAAATGGAAATACACTAATAAGATCTGGTTTAACCCATACACACAGATTTCAGCTATAGTTTTTTATTAAAGGAAACATGTTTTTTTGTACTTATGTTACCCTGACCTTATATACTTGTATACTGATATTATCTACATATAATAACATCCAAGAGAAGAGCAAATGCTATACATCTCTCCACTGATACATTACTTAAAGAATATATTAGTAAAAATTAATAATAAATATTATTTTGAAAAATCCAAGTTTATCATATTCAATCTGTCTTTTGCTGCTGAGATGATGCTTGTACCTTTGGAATTTATATTTTCTGCTCATGCAGTAGGTAGGTAGGTAGGTAGGTAGGTAGGCAGGCAGGCAGGCAGGCAGGCAGGCAGGCAGGCAGGCAGGCAGGCAGG